>APFE030132290.1:0-47740 GCA_000404065.3 Pinus taeda | reverse complement strand
TTACAACATAAATTGATCAAGTCGACAATGACTGTCGAATGGCAGGGACACGTCAATCAAGCGCTATCCCTTTTGCGAAGAAAAGGGGGTGAACTGCTATGGGAAGTTGACACGTAGTGGTCAACAAGACCATACTCAGTATTATGCCCAAATTTAATCCTTCATCTTCAGACTTGAGGAATTCTTCCGCTAATTTAAGGACCTTGTAATAATTGCCTCCATCATTAACAACCAAAATACATTCTTTAAATTTGGTGTAAATCTAAATTGGCTTCACTTAAACATCCAAAACAACACTTGATATTAACAATTTCTAATATATAGTGATATTGAAATGCGTATGTCTTAAGGGTTTAGGCGTATTATGTGATTTGATTTAATTGCATAATTCTTCTTCTTTGATTCTCTCTCTCTCTCTCTCTCTATATATATATATATATTATTTTCAACATTTACGGTAATACGCAACGTTGAAATCGATAAGCTGTATGTAAAAAAAATGTTGATTTGTGGTAGCATCAGATTTGCTCTAGCCACGAAAATTGGTGGAGAGGCTAAGGCACATAAGATCTCCAAGACCCAGAAATGGTTTGGGGAAATTCGACCCGGTTGGAGAGATATTAAAATAATTAATATTTTTAATGGAGTTCCTAAGTCTAAACTTAGGAAAATTAAAATATTAATGAGTATTAATATAAAACTAGGTAAGAATGTTCTAAATGACATGGATCAAGCCAAATCTAATCTTAGTTGTTGATTAGAGACTTAATCTCGGCTGTTGAAGAATCAACAGGAAAAGTATAAGAGGAGGCTTGAGGGTCAGTTGGAGATACACCAAAACTGGTCAGTCAGTTCGATTTTCTGGAGCGGGGGTTGGTGAGAAAATTGGAGCTAGTGGTCTATTGCAACGAGGGGCAGTGAGTACATAGTAGAGAGGTAGGGATAGTGCTAGAGGTTCAGTGTAGAGATCAAAGAGGCTGACGCAGAGGCAGTTGGGGACTGCTCAAAGATAGAGATGTAGGAATTTACAGAGTAAGTTCCTCAGATAGAACACCAAAGGACACTGCTCACAAATAGATCATAGATCAATACACCAGTATTCTTGATGTGATTAAAACTCTCAAAGATGGAAACAGTGCACAGCCTGAGCCAACATGGCCACTTCAGTCAATTTATTAATAAAAGAATGAAAATTTACATAAGCTTCTCTCATGAATGGTCACACTACAAATGACCCTCTGTGCTCTTTAAATAGAGATCATGGACCAATCAGGTGTTAAGCCATAGATCAAGTGTCGGTAATACCAAGGAGAGAATGAACTGTCAGATCACTTCATGTCTAGAACATATCGTGACCATCGGATTGTAAGTTACAAAAGTACATAGTAAAGAAACACACTTTACCTAACTCTACACTAGACCAAGTTATACTTAAATATTTCCTATGTGTCGGAATATCCTAACAAGAGAGGTCTGTGTGGGTGATGCATAGGGGTCAAGTGCTCATGCAGAGAGCTACGAGGTTGACGCAAAGGCTTCAGGAGCTACGCTAAAGCTAGTAGGACTGTTGCAGGGCCAAGAAGAAGCACTAGAAGGATTTTCGTGGGGCAGACTAGAGTTGAGAGGTTGAATATCTGTCTCCGAGGAGAGGTATTATTGCCGTGTAACAATCTCTGTTGGGTGAGCCATTGATAGCACCCTAGTTGTACTCAAGAATATGCGTAATAATAAAACCCTTAGAACTGTTGCACTGATTTTCCCGCATTGGGTTTTTCCGGGAACGATTGTCCAAAAATAATGGTGTCCCTTGTGTGTTTGTCTCAGTATTTCAGTTGCTCATCTATATATGAGTTATGGCTGTATTTGTGTTTATTTTCAGTATTTATATTTATAAATAACTTGTTAATAAGAAGAACAAGTAGGAGAAAATAAACCAGATAATGCAGTAGGGATTTCTAACGTGTCAGACTTAGAAATTTCAACAAAAAACACGCCAAACTTCAGCGAATCAACTAGTTAGCACAATGGAAAATTTTAAGATATTCCACGGAGTTCAATACCTCTTATTGCATTATGTTCTTGGGATATCATTTAGTGAAATACAATTCACAACGAACTAAACTTCAAGGAGGGGCGTAATTATATTGCCGCTCTTAAGTATACAAACTAGTAACGAGTATTCTACCATCATTGAGTATATAAAAAAAAATGGGTGCTTAAATGTGGGATGCAAAATGGTTCCCAGTCAGCAATCGCAGTTGGTGAGTGAGGAAAGAACATTTCTTAGGAGCATTACATTTTATTTTACGCATGGAATAAAACCTACTTCCGAAACACCTTATTAGAGTTCTCGGCTAGTTCCAGGGATTTAATTCACTGGGTACAATAAAAAAAATCACACAAAAACGTGAGCAGAGCCCATAGGGTGTAAAGAGTTTGACAACCTGTCTCTGATACCAAATGAAATGCCCATAATGCCCTAATTTTTAGATTTAACCAAAAATTTAATTGCAAATACTAACTTGGACATCCCGTTTGGAGTCAATTTCGGCTTTTGTTGCTCCCAATTCGCTCTTACTACTTGTTGACCCTGCTGCCTACACCTACCTATAGTTAGTGAGAAAAGCCTTTAACCCCACAAGGTGTGGTTAGTGGCAAGGAACTAAGAAAATGGGCTGGCACCTATGCCCAATTCTCTCCATTTAAGCTATTTTCTAGGCTAGCTATTGGGGGTGGTCCCTAAAGAAAACTATGTTAAAGATGTGAGGTTTCTAGGAGAGTGTTAGAGTGAAATGGATTTGTTTTTAAGATTATAAGCAAATAAGATGTGAGGAATATGAAATGAAATGTTGATTTGGGGTAGCGTTGGATGTGCTCTAGCCACAATTTGGTGGAGAGGTTAGGGCACATGAGATCTCCAATACCCAGAAAGGGTTTGGGCAGATTCTAAACAAATCAAGATATATTAAAATAATCAATATTTTTAATGGAGTCCCTAAGTCTAAACTCAGGCAAAATAAAATATTATTGTGTATTTACTACTAATATGAATCTGTGTTAGAGTGGTCCAAAAGACATGGATCAAGCCAGATCTAATCTTAGCCATTGATTAGGGACTTAATCTCGGCCGTTGATATGTCAACAGGAAAAGTATAAGAGGAGGCTTGAGGGTCACTTGGAGAAGATATCAGAGTGATCAGTCATTCTATTCTTTAGAACGGGGTTTGTTAAGTGAGATAGAATCAGTGATTGGGAGAGAAACTAAGGGGCATTGAGTACAAAGAAATAGAGAAGGCAGAGATTGTGCTGGGAGAGCAACGCATCAGCCAAGGAGAGTGATGCATAGCCAGCAAGGGCTCACGCAGAGATAACCAAGTGCTGTGCAAAGCACTAGAGAGGCCAACATGTCTGATGCAGAGGCCCAGAAAGTTGATGCAGGGCCTCTTGGGGCTGATGCAGGCCAAGAAAGGCTAAAGTAGGGCCAGCATGAAATAGAAAGGGGTTGATGCAGTCCAGATTGGGTAGATGCTAGGGTTGCAAAGCAATTTTGTGCTAAGGAGCTGCCGGAAGGATTTTCTGGGGTTTCGACCAGGAGATTTCTCTCTAACTGTGAGGTATCGTTGCTAAGGAATTTTTTTGTTGGGTAGGCTAGTTTTGACACCCAGATTGTACTCTCATATTGCTTAATAAGAAAACTCTCAGATAGCTGCACCGATTTTCCCGCATTGGGTTTTTTCGGGTTCATTGGTCCAAAAATAATGTTGTCATGTGGTGTTTTTGTTCTTGTTTGTTTTAGTGGTTGATCTATAATATGTTGAGCATGCACTGGTGTTTACTTTCAGTATTTACTTTGTAAATAACTTGTTAAAGAAAAATAACAAGTAGGTAGGAATAAATTGGAAAAAAGTGCATGAAGGGTTTCTAAACTAAGTAAAATTAGAAACTTAAACATGAAACATCCATCAACACATGAGATAAACATAAGCATATGAAAGACCAGTGTCTTTTAAAGTATTGCTCAAAAATGAATGATATTTGCTTAATATAAATGAAATGCTTTCACATAAAGCTCAAGTAATCCTGAAAGTGAAACAAAAAAATGTTAGCACAATGAAATAATCAATACAAGTTATAAGAATGCCTTCAAATCATTGTTTTAAGATTCGGCCGGCTCAGAACCGACTCGACTAAGTTGGTCTGAGCCGGAAAAAAATTTCAACCCGACAGAAAATTCGGTTCGGTCAGCCGAGTTATGACTGACCCGGCCGAGTAAGATTGATCTGGCCGAGTCATAGCATGACTCGGCCGAGTCAGTCCATGACTCGGCTGACTCGGCCAGATCCGTAACTACTCGGCCAGGTAGCTGACAATGGCTAGTGAACCATAAAAACACGCCTTTTTTTGATTTTTTAAAATTTTTTCTAGGTGTGGGGGGACTGCAAAGGGGTTTATGAATTAGTTTGCTGGTCTTTGGGGTCCATTCCCCAATCCTAAACCATAGTATTTGATCATATTGCCCTACTAAGGCTATGCTATTCATGGTAATGTTAAATTCTTAAAGTAAAAGTGACATTCTCCTTAATCTTCATTTTCATCCTTTCACTTAAATTTTTTAACATTACCATGAAATGACTCAGGATGTTTGAGGGTGGTTTCGTCCTCATTGGATTTCATATGGAGAAAGTGGAATTTTAGATTTCATTCAAAATCTAGCAGACTTATCAGTTTTTCAGGATTTCAGGATTGGGGGATTGCAATGTTTCAATTGAATTTTGTCATGTATTAGGGTATGGAACTCGTATTTAATCAAAAGCACCAATCCCTCTATGTACCTTGATGTTAGTGACATTGGTTGTCGAACTCCTCCAGGATTCGCTCCCAAACCAGGAGCTTCTGAAAATGTCGCTCCCACTCCCGTTTTCGCTCTCACTCCCCACTTTCGCTCCCGCTCCCAAGTAACACTGAGCCAGATAATGTTGGCAACTCTAGCAGTAGCCAGTAGTACTGGTCACGGACTTTTGTTGTAGAGGTCATTTATAGCCTCCTTGGTTATGTGTTTTTGTTTTGATCTCTATGTCAACATTGTGTATGTATTGGACAGTGCACTGGGTGCCATTTTGATATAATGGATATATTCATGAGCCTACTTTGATCATATGTTGTCTTCTATCTATATTCTAATGTTGTGTGTTTGGAAACATGAATGAAAATCTTTAAAATTATGTGTTTCTATAAAAAATAAATATTTAATGTATTCTTTACAACGACCGAGTCATTGAAATCGAGCCGGCCGAGTCGATACCGAGTCGGAGTCGAAGTCGGGGTCGACCCTCGGCCGAGTCGGAGTCGGAGTCGGAGTTTTAAAACATTGGTTTTGACCTCATTTGGCACTCACTCAGACACAAGCTCGATCTCAAGAGAAGAAGTTCAATCTATAGTTGGAAAGCTAAGAAGAAAAGAATAGCGAAGGTCTAGAAAGAGAAGAGAAGAAAAAAAACTTGTTTTTGGGCTCTATCTTTCTCACAAATGCAAAGAATTAGGGTTTCTACAGCTTCCAAGAAGGCTGAAATTGCAAATCCGAGTTGTAGTAGGACGAGTTGCAATATCAAGTTGTTGGGAGAGGAAACATTTTGTTTTGATCTTGTTGACCTTGGGAGGACCTATCTTGCTCAAAGAAGGATCTCTTGAAGAAGCTGAATTAGGGTTTCTGCAGTAACTACAGGGTCAAAGTTGCAAGATGAAATTGCAGGGTCAAAGTTGCAAGACAAAACTACAGGGTCAAAGCTATGGTCGAAGTTGTAGCTAGAAGCTGGTTGATGTAGGATTTAGTTGTGTTGATCTAATTCTATTGTAAGGGCTAACTTGGTACTTGGAGGAGGACTTGGTCTAGGGTTTGGGTCTTTATTGTCTCATTTGAAGCAGATTCTATAAGAGAAGAGTTTTTCCAAGTTTTCCTCTTAGAGGGGTTTTGCCTTGGCTTGGAGCCTAATAATATATGTGTCCATCGTCTTTACTATTTTGCTCTTGAAATTTACTTTGACGAAAAAGATCTAATAAAGAAACACAAGAAGAATAATAAAGTTCACAAGCAAGTATTAAGGTTATGAAAAATTGGAATTAATCGCTGCCACATTGCATTTTCCAACAAGAACTTGCAAAATTTTCTAAAAAAATGGAGATATCCAAGATGGCAGGTGGCACATTTAGCTTTGACATGGCTATCCAAGATAGGACGACCAAAATGCCAGGTAAACTTTAGTTTGTTTCAAATTTCATTGTCTCTTCATACTTTGCTTCAACTTTCAAATTTCAAGTTTTTTCTTATGTCTCTTATTTGTTGTAGATGTGTGGTGGAGAAGTTATGGTGGCAAATTACCCAGTCTCCAAAAGCTTGCCATTCGAGTGCTCAGCCAAACATGTAGCTCCTCGGATGCGAGCACAATTAGAGTGTATCTGAAAAATACACATCAAGAAGTGGAACGGGTTAAAAATTTTCAAATTAGTCTTTTGAATTCTTTAAATAATCAAATTTATTATTTATTATTTTTAAAATTTTAATTTATAATTTATGACCCTCATATAGGTTGGAGTCCCAGCGCCTTAATGACATGGTTTACGTCTACTATAATCCTCAATTGTGGGTGAGGCAACTTCAAAAGAGACCTGACATGGAGGTCATCTCATTGGATGGGATTGACACCATTGTTGCATGGAGGGTTGAGGCAAAGAGGACTGTCATGGAATCGACCCTTGATTTGTTAGAGGAGGCAATGGAGGAGGTAGTAGTTGTAGAGGAGAGACTGGAGGAGGAGGAGGTGACACCACCTACCATGGTCACCAGTAAAAGATGTCATCTACCTCCTTCGACTCCTAGTTCTTCTAGAAGATATTAGAGTCCAATGCCAACCCCAAGGTCTTCATCATTTAGAGGGAAAGATATTACATTTTCTCGCAAAATGGGAAGAGGAAATCATTAGTTGCGTAGTGGTTCATTTCATTGTATACGACTCATGATGTGAGATACAATATTATATTTTTTTTTGATATTTTGAGGCTAAGTCAAGACTTGGGATTCAGGACATGATTCATTGTTATGTGTGATGTAGCACATCTTATATATTAGCTTTATTTTCATATGTATCAATGCATTTATTTTATGTTGTGGATGCTTTCCGTTGACCACTCTGTGTCAACTACCCTATAGCAGTACACATTTTCGCAAGGAAATTCCATCATGCTCGAGCGTTCAGATTATTCTGCATTCATCATCATTAGTCGTCAGTTTGCCAGAGTTGTAAACCCATTGTGCAAAGGTTTTAATGTAAATGATGCTAGTAAGACCATATGTATATGTAACAACCTAGGTAAGCCTACTATTTTGGCAACGAATTTCATCTTAGGAGGCTTTTCGTCTCACTGATTCATCTGTGTTTCTAAACACGAATGATTGGCAAAGTTTTTCCCTTCAACCTCACTCCAAAGCTATGGTGGAATTTATCGTCAAGGTTTCAGGTGAGTCCAAGCATTTTAATAAAGTCTTTTGTAAATGTGATTTGAGAATAATTTGAGCTAATTGGCTAAATTATTTTATTACAAATCACTTGGCCTACTAGATCATATTGAGCAACAGGATTTGATAATAAATTGAGGGTCTATAACGAACAGGTGTTCTCTCTTTGAGGGTTGAAATTGTAATATCTTGATGTAAAAAATATTTTGGTGCATAGTCCCTCATATTTAGACACCATCGCTAAAATATTTAAGGGAGTAAAAAATTATTAATACCCTTTACTATCAATTAATTAATTTTTTTGGCCAAAATAAATTAAAATCCTAAGCCAGAAAATTAATTAATTTTGAGTCAAAAAGAAATTTCTAGCAAAAAGCGATAAAACTATATAAAAATGAGAGAAAAATAAACTCTCCAAGTGAAAAATATTAAAAAAGGGAATGTGCACTTTCCAAGAAGGGAATCTCTAGAAATCAAGCAAGCAAAAATTCAAGAAAATATTTTTGGTTTAGAAAATCGAAATTAATTCCCAGAAAAATCAAGTTTTTAATGAAAATCAAATTTATGGTCCAAGTTGGTTAAGTGAATAGGGATTTTTCGAGGAGAAAAAGTCAGAAAATATATATTTTTTGACCAAAGAAAAAGGCATCATCAAAATTCGATTTTTTTCTCAAGCAATCAACGGTGGAGATTATTTCAACATGGATCAAGCATTTAATCAGCCAAGATCAAGTCAAATCTATGCACCTTCATGGAGCTAGCCGGTTTTTACTTCGAAGAGTCTCTAGAACTCTCATTTTTTCTATATAAGGAAGCATCTCCTCATTGTACACATCTGATCTTTGGATAGTGTATTGGCTTTAAAGCTCTATGATTTTTTCTTGTGCAATAAAGCAAAGACTTTGGGGTTATACTACGACGTTCTTCTCGGTTTATTATGGTAATGTGTATCATCATGTGCTTATAATTTCTACAGTTGCAATATTTTTTGTTATATTCATTTGCCATCTGGATCTAGTGGTTACTTATTTATACCTCTATTTGGATTGGGGAATCATAGTTGATTAGGTAGATCTAGTGGTTTCTTGTTTGAAACACTAGAGCTCCTTCTCTCTGTGCTAGTTAATCCCTGTGAATCTAACATAATCCTTCAAAGTTTTGTAGAAATATCTTTCTCAGCAAATATTGACGACTTGCGGAAATTCTTGCTTGAATCAACCAAGTAATCAAGTTGGGAATTTGGGGAAGTTCTTGTTTGAATCGCCCATTTACTTGACGTAATGACTGAGAACTCATGGTGGATACCCTAAGATCTTGATCATCTGGAAATTTTAAAAGGGAGTTTTCTTTGCCACTTATTTTGAAAGAAAAAACTATATTTCAATTTTTTTAACTTATTGAGCTTTAAATGATCTATTTGTTATTTCTAGAGCTATTTTGTTTGATCCATGGGTGGAGATGTCCTCATAGATTAGATTTTGTAGATAACATTTGTAAATATTTGTGAATATTTTATTTTAAATTATTTTTTTTTAGATTTTATTTCCAGACATTTTCCTTAAGTTATTTAATAGAAAATAAGGAAGATTGATTTCATTCCCTTCGAGAAAATGCATCATCAAACGAATGTTGTAAAAGAACATACAACTAAATCTTCCTTCACATGTGACAAATTTCTGAATTACTAGCAACAAATTTCTCCATTTACCCTTAAGTGTTGTATTGGGAATTTCTTTCTTAAAAATAGTGATATTCATACTTGGGTTTTTCAAGAAAGACTTCCATTATTCTCCTTCAATGCCCCTATTCTTAAACCATCTTTCTTCGATTCTTGACAGTCTGGTAGCTTCGGCAATAAGAGATTTTGTCACTACAAACTTGATGTCTCCAATTTCAACCTCTACACCATCAAAAGCTCTAGCAAATGATTTGGTTACTTCCTTATTAAAACCATCAAACGTTTCCACGAACTCTAGCCATTGTGCTTTCTGCAGCATTTCTTTCACCTGCGGTTCAGAAGTTTCACCTCAGAATTCGCTTCTTGACAAGGTATGAGTCAGGGTTTCGGAATAATGGATTTTGGTGAGAGTATGAACAACAACGAGAGGAAAATTAAGTGAAATTCACTAACCATTAGGGTATGAATGAATATGAGTTGGGGGATCTCAACAATGAATGCGGAATTTGACACTGGAGTGTTGTGTAATGACGAGGGATGAATAGCGGTTTACAGATTTTTTATTTGATATGACAAGATATTTTCATCTCACTTTTGGCAATGATGGTTTTTGAATTGGCGATATATCGTCCATATAATTCATATACTAATGTTTTGACCCTTATTATTAAAATAAATATTTGCATAGTTTTTGAATCGATGATTCTAATCACTTGATTGCTCCTTTTCACATTGTCTTCACGTGCTTCCAAGGGTGGATTTGATCATTTCTTCAATTGCTCCAATTAGTGGTTCCTGTCAAACATCAACAGCAAAATTTTGTCAAAGTTGCAGAATCTCATTAATCATGTAGCTAATAATTCTAAAAAGAAGAAGAGGGATAAAAAGAAAATAGGAATGGGAAAGAAAATTTAGGACGCCAAAATTACTTGGTTTTCACCCTGAATTTTCTATATAAGCATGTCAACAATGTTGGTTTTCATGTTTATACAAATTTTATTATATATATATTATATATATTATATATTATATTATAAAAAGGACAAGGCTTGCGAGTCAAGTTGAAGGAGAAGGAAAATCCTTCTTAACCAATTGAAAATCGGTGTTGTCTTGCAGGTATTTGATAAACTCTTATTTTGTCAATGGCTTATGATAAATTCTTAATCTATATGACCATTTACAAGGAAGGTGATTCTTTCTTCATTAATAGTTCTAATCCTAACTGCACCATTATCAAAAATTGTTTCAATCTCTTACGACCCAAGTTAATGAGTTTGAAGTTTCCCTTGAAAATCTTTGAATTTTGAATCAAAAAGTAATGCTCAATCTCCTGGCTGGAACTTTCTTTCTTTGATATATTTGTCATGCCATCTAGATCTGTATTGTTGAACTAGGTTGGTTTTTTGGATAGCGTCTTATCTTATCTCATCAAGTTCATTTAGTTTCTCCATTCTTTCTTTTTGTGCCTCTGAAAGATGACCCAATTAAATTGTTGTCTTGAAAGTTTTTACTTGAAACTCAATAGGAAAAAAGACTTGCTTCCCATAAACAAGTTCATAGGGAGTATGTCATGGAGTGTTTCTCCATGTGGTACAATATGCCCATAAAGCCTCTAGAAGCTTTTCTGCCCAATCTCTTCTATGTAGATGCATGGTTTTGGTGAGAATTGCTTCAATTACTTTATTGATGGACTCCACTTGTCCATTTGCTTAAGGATGATATGGAGTGGACTTTTGATGTTTGATTTTTTACTCGTCCATTATCTTCTGTACCAACTTGGACGTGAATAGAGTACCTTGATCTTTACAATTTCCCTTGGGACACCAAAACGAGTAAAGATATCGTCGAAAAGAAATGAAACTACAACATTTTCAGTAGCAAAAGGAAGTGCTTTAGCTTCTACCCATTTTGTAACATAATCAATGCAAACAAGAATGTACAATTTCTGTCTTGAAGTTGGATTGATTGGACCAACAAAATCCAGAGCCCATTTTTCAAAAGGCTCAATGAATACGTGAGATTGTAGAGGCATTTAATCAGAGGGAACATGTTTCCACATCCTTTGACAGCTATCACATCTCTTAACATACTCCTTGGCATCCTTAAAAAGGGAAGGCCAATAGTATCCTAAGAGAAGGACTTTGTAGGAAGTTCTTTTGTCAGTGAAGTGTCTTCCACATGGCTCATCATGACAAACTTTCAATATCTCTGGTACTTCATTATCTCTAACACACCTTCAAATGATCGGATCTAACCCTGTTATATACAATTCTTCATTTATCCATGAATAAGCTGCACTAATTTGAATTACCTTCACTTTTTCTCAAGGAGATAAATATGATGGTAACTTCCCTGTAGCCAAATAATTAGCAATATCTGCAAACCAAGGTGATTTAGTAAATACTGCAAAAAGATATTCATCAAGGAAATCGTCTTCTAAAGGTACATCATTATTATCATTTTGAATCCTAGACAAAAAGTCAGCAATTGTATTTTATTTCCCAAGTCGATCCAAATAGTGATGTTAAACTCTTGCAACAATAGCAACCATCTTGTAATCCTGCCATTAGTGACAGGTTTATTCATTAAGTACCTAATTGCAAAATGATCTATATGTACAAAAGTTTCATAGCCAGTGATGTAATGTCTTAATTTATTGATGGCATGGACAATAGCTAAACACTCTTTTTCCGTTACAGTGTAATTTAACTCTGTGGGAGTCAAATTTTTACTGGTGTAATAAATGGCATAAGGAGTTAAATCCTTTTGTCCTAGTACAACTCCTAAAATTGTGTCTGATGCATCAGTTGAAATGTGAAAAGGTAGTTTCTAGTTTGGTCCTCTAAGAATGGGTGCTTCAGAGATTTTTTTCCTTTAATGTTTCAAAGGTCTTTTGGTAATCAAAATTCCAATTGAATTCACAGTCTTTTGTGAGCAATTTGAAAAGTGGGGATGTAAATTTTTCTATGAATCTTCTATAGTAACCAGTGAAACCAAGAAAACTTCTAACATCTCGTTGACAAGTTGGAATTGATAATTTAGAAATAACTTCTACTTTAGATGTGTCCACTCTAATTCCATTCACTGAAATATGGTGTCCTAAAACAATTCCCTCAGTAAACATCATAAAACATTTTTCTATCTTCATGAGAAATTTGCCTCTTTATATCTAATAAACTTTTTTCCAAATTTTTAAGAGCTTCTTCAAAAGAATTTCCATAAACTGTAAAATAGTCCATATATACTTCCACACAATCATGAATTAGATCAGGAAAAATGCCTAATACTTCTCTTTGGAATGTTGCAAGTGCATTACATAATCCAAAAGGAAGTACTCGATAAGCATAAATTCCCCATGAGCAGGTAAAGGTAGTTTTATCTTGGTCTTCTAGAGCTACTTGGATTTGATTATACCCGCTAAAACCATCCCAGAATGAAAAATATTTCTTTCCTGCCAATGTATCTAAAACTTGATCTATAAAAGGAAGTGGAAAATGATCTTTTAAAGTGGCTTTATTCAATTCCCTATAGTCAAGGCATACTCTCCATTTCCCATTCTTATGAACAATTACTAAGGGTAAAACCCACTGACTATCTGATATTGGACAGATGAAATTTACATTTAGCAGTTTTTATAGTTCCTCTTTAACAATTTCCCTTAGATTTGGATTTATTCTTCTTTGAGGTTGTCGAATTGGTCTAGCATTTTCTTTAGTGTAAATATGATGTATACAAGTACTAGGATCAATTCCCTTCATGTCAGTATATTCTCATGCATAAGCAAAGGAATGTTCTTGTAACATCTTTATTAATTCTTTCTTTTGAAATTCTTCCAAATTATTATTGATATTGAAAGTTTTTCCTTGAAAGATTTCAATTGTATAATTGCCAAATTTTTCCATAGAATGCAAGGATAGTTGGCGAGATGATAGATACTCAATATTACATTGTTCTTGGAAACTTTGACAAGATTCAAAATATGATGAAGACTCATTGTTTTCAATAAAAATCAAAATTTGATCCTCTTCATCTATTTGTGAAGTAGCAAAGATTGGTCTTATATCAATATCATCATCTATCCATTCTTCATTTTCAACTTCTATTGTTGTTTTTGCAGGAGGATATAGTGCGAATTTCTTTGTCGAGCTCCCATCAAAAATAAACATATCACCAGATCTACAACTTATAAAAGCATCGGTTGTAGCTAACCATGGTCTTCCTAAAATCAATGGATGTTCTCTTAAGTTATTATTGGGTGTTAAAATCATAAAATCAACAAGATATTCCCAAGAATCCAAGGATACATATATATCTTCTAAGACGCCATCAGGTTTGATTACATATCTGTTTGCTAATTGTAACAATGTAGGTGTATATTGAAGATTAAGAAGTTTTAGTTGATTCATAGTTTGTTTACTCGTGATGTTTATAGCTACTCCTAGATCAATCAATGTATTTGGGATCTCTACACCATTGATGTATGTCTTCACAATGGGACTTCCTAGATCAAGATATTTTTGAATTGTTACTTTACCCATCATGATATCTGCAATTTTCTCGACTAGTTGGATTCCTTTGACTTCTTTTCTTTTTCTTCCTAGTTTCTTTATGCTCAACTCTCTAATTGTCTTTGCAAAAGTTGGTATTTCCTTAATGGCTTGTAGCAAAGGAATTTTTAAGCAAACATTCTACAGTTCATCTAACATATCATAATCAGGCAATAAAATTTGCTTTTTTACTCCATTAATTTTCAATCTCTCAGGAAAAGGTGGTTTTGAAACAGATATTGAAGGTTGTTCCATGATAAGAGTTGAGTTATTTGGATGTGTTGGAATAACTTGTTTTTGAATTTTTGGGTTTTCATTAAGAGACTTCTCTTCTTCAGAGATCTTTTCACTTTCCTGAATAACAACTGACGAGGACATTTTCTCCAATACTCTACCAGATCTAAGTTGTACATTGTTTAGATCTAGTGGAGTTATCATGTAAGTTTGGAAATTTTGTCCTTCCATATTGTAAATAGGTTGTGAGTTTTTACTATTATTCGGATTTGGAAGTGGTTGGGTAGGCAATTAGTTTGGTCTTTGAGGATATGGTAATGAAAGTTGTGGATTCAAAATGTGGGGTTGAGTTTGTTGAACAGGCTGAGGATAATATTGTGGAGGAAAAATAAGATATGATTTGTTGAAATTGTGGATATTGAGGATATTGAGAGTACTTTCCATAAGGATTTTTCCATACTTGTGACCAAGGTTGTGGCCAAGATTGCCAAGGCATTGGTGCATTCCAATTACTTTGCAATGGTTGTGCAAATGGTTCGTGGGTGTTAAAACCTTGAGTTGTATTTAGTTGTGAATTTTGCCATGATCGTTTAGCAATAAAACAAAGAGGATATACCTGATTTCGTACTACTTCTTGATAAACTGTTTTGAAACCTGGTATTGAGGGACATTCTTTCGTATCGTGATTTTCCGCACATATAACACGAGTTTCTACACTCCTTAGATCAAGAGGCCATTCTCTCAAGGCATGTTTCTTTCTGCACTTAGGACAAAAAATGGATAATGCAGCGTTTTCAGCCTTTTGCTTGTTTTGTATTTTAAGGGTGTCAATTTGTTCACTAAGACTTCCTAAAATATTTGTTTTAAAACTATCAAGCAAATTACCTAATTCTGCTCTTACTATCCCAGTTACAAAAGAGGATCTCTTAGATTTTTCCCAGTTCTTGCTTTGCCTCATGTGTATGCATAACTCGCAAATTTCTCCAAGTGACAACTAAGAAATGTCTCCCTTACCCATTAGATTGAGAAGATCAATCCACTCATCTCTAGTGGATTTTAATAAGAGAGCTTTCAAAGTTTCCTCATTTAGATTATTCATTTTCGTCCTTTTAACATTGTAAGCAAATCTTTCAATGAAGTCTTCAAGATTTTCATCTTTTTCTGTACCATTTTAAAGACTTCATCCTTAATATTATGGGGCATATAGTAGTCCTTATATTTCTCTAAGAACGTAGTTTTCATTTGTTCCCATGTTCTTATGGAATTTATTCCTACACCCATAAACCATTTTAATGTTGCATCTTTAAGGGTTGCAGGGAATAATTTCAACTTTTGAGCATCATGCAGATGATCATATGATCTACACAAGACTTCAAATTCAAAGAGAAATGTTTCAGGATCTTCACTCCTTAGTCCATGAAAGTTTGGAAGGATAGGGGGTGAGATATTTTTCATTGCACAGTTGTATCTTCATCGAGTATAGGAAATCCAAAGGGTTCTGGATTTATATCTTCTCCTCTCCCTCTTCCTCTTCCCCCACCTCTTCCACCTCTCCTATTTCCTCCTCTTCCTCCTCCAATCCTAGGTTGTTCGCCATTCACATTATGTACCTCTCCTTCCCCTTCTCCAGTGATTGTAGATTCTTCAGAACTAATATAGGGTTCTGGTTCCAAAATTGGGTTTTTAGCTTCCTCTAGTTCCTCTGGTTCTTCTATCATCGGTTTGTTAAAATAGGTTTCTTCTTCCTCTTCTTCAGCAAGAACTTCTAGCTCTCGTTCTCCAGTTGAAGATAGGAAAATTACTCTTGTTGTTGGAGATATGGGATCTTCTTCTTCTATTATGGCTTCTATTGATGAAGTTGTCGAATCTCTAGGTTGGATTTCGGATCTTAATACCTCAGGGAGTTTGTGTTTGCATGCTATGGATGGAATTCAAGTTTGTGTGGGTGGTGTGGCACTACGAGATCGTGGTGAGGTGAGTGATGTTGTTGGAATTAAACTCTTACCTCTACCTACAAATCTAACCCTAGAATCTCTTTCCCTATGCATATCATGTTTTGTTTTTTTTGTTTTTTTTTAATTTATCAAAAATGAAAAAGACAGACTTCTATTTACAGTTCCCCGGCAACAACGCCAAAATGTTTGTCAAGTTAATTGTCTTAAATTGTTACATAAATTATCGACCGGAGTTGGTAAACTTGTTAAGTGCAAGTGCACTATATGTGCTAGAAGTCATTTCTATTAAATCAGATTATTAATGTGCATGATTGGGTCACTGAAAATTACTTCTAAGGATGTTTTGCATTCCTATCTTATTCTTTACAGAAAATGAATTTAACACATTCAAAAAATCCTAAAATTTCTTCACTCCTTTCTAATGAAATCAAAACTGCTCTTCACACTTGCAAAATGAAACTAAAGCAAACTCATACTATCTCATTAAATTAAGAGAACTTAACCAATCTATTGCAACACAAATTTAATCTCTAAAACCAGAATTATTCATCTAATGTTCTAGCAACCCTTTGCATAGAAACCAAAATGAATTTGACTTCTAGTTAAAATGAAAAGTACACATTTTCTCATTATCAATCACTCATGCTTTGAAATGAAAACTGTAAAAAAATCACTCATGCTCTGAAATGAAATACTCTAAAATGAAACTATAACCAAATCTATGAAAAGTGATTACACTACAATTAGCATCATTATAAATCAACTTGAAAAGAATGATTAGTGAAATATTTCTATCGCTATCTAATTGAAATCAACATTATGATTCTAAAACATGTAAGTAATTGCAACCAATAATAAAGAAAATATATGAAAACGCAGAACCTTCACTGTTTGCAGGGGCCCTCCACAAACAGGTGGTCACAGAACTTTAATCGAACAATCAGCTATGCATCAAAACTTCATTCTTCATTAACAGGGAAAAACAGAGTTTAAAACAATATTGTCGCATATAAAAATTAACCTTTATTCATGTTTTGTTAAACGGTATTTATAAAAGCCCTCGTCAAATAACTGTTCGAAGCTTTTACACCTTCCATTAGCTAACAGACTTCTAAACTTAGCTTCTAACAGGTATCAAAATATTGTTTGCTCACGATTTTCTATTTGGCAAAGAAAATCAATGCAAGGATTTCGAACTGTCGCTCACCTATTCAGCAACATGTCAAATTTTACCCTTTGACCACGCAATCGAACAATCCCTTGATGATCTAGTTCAGATGGATAGGAGGGAATCGTTGAAGGGATCAATCTCCCCCTATCCGTATCTTTTTCTTCTTAGTTGGCACTTCAAATCCTGGTAAGCCCTAGAGTTGGCTATAGAAACATAGATTAGCTATAGAATTGCATGAATTCGGTGGCTAATACAAACATTAATTCAATAATAATGAACATTATTAGAAATTAAAGATAAGACAATTAAAACCTTACCATGCTAAAAACCTTGTAGTTCGATGCCTTTTGAGTTGACGATGACGGTCAAAGAGAGGAAAAATTGGTAAGGAAGAGTGTCAAAATGAAGCATTCATGAGGCTCTACACAAACTTTACATATTTTGTTACTATTGGTTTGGATTTTGGAATCATGGTTTTTAAATCTTAAAAATAGTTTTTTCATTAAAATTACTTATTTCATGTATTTTTTTAAAGACAGGTTCATTGAGATTTGACCAGTCTCGGTTTGACTGGTTCCAGTTTGATAGGTGGATCGGTCTAGTCACCAACTTTGGTTTCCAATACTATGGGCATGCATTATCAGTCCATATCCTTGATCTGGGTGGATATTGGTGGCCACTCACCAATTCCACTTGGACCCCCACCATTGTTTCTTTTAGTTTTTCAGTTTCCTTATTTGTAGCACAATTTACTATTTTTGGCAATTTTTTGGGTCTTGAAATTCCAGAGCCGTTTTGAGGCCCTAAACTACGTTTTTTGGGAAAACTAGGCGCAACTTGGATCCATGGACCGATGTTGCTCATCCCAAAGTTGTAGTCCTCAGATAGATCTTTCTAACGAGGTATTGTGCACGTCAAATGGAGAACGTATGTCAAAGTTATGACCCAAGGAAGTTGATGTACCAATTTACCCAAAACGATGCCCATAGTTTGGCGCTTCATCTCCTAGGGTTAGGGTTTTGGATGTTTAGGGTTTTCCATTGTTTCTCAACAATAAATAGGCCTTCGAGTCTCATTGTAAGACAGCTCAGAGGCATGTAGCCGCCACATCTCTCCTTAGAGATAAGTTGCCATCGACCAAGCTAGTTTATTTCCATTTTCTGTTTGTAAGCATATTTCAGTATTTTACATTAATGAAATGAAGTATTATTTATGTTGTATCTCTGTATTTATGGTTATCTATGTAATTTGTTGCATTCCTGTTTAAATCCAGATCAGTGGTATCAAAGCAGTCTGCTCTTTCTCTGTTTTTCTTTGCATGTCCCCAACAAGGTCGGGATATAAGGAGTTAGGGCTTGAACTGGTCGAACCTTTGCAAGACCAGCATCGCAAATCCCAACGGACTCCCATGGCGAATGAAAAGAAAGACGAGGGGGCAGGAGATCCTATCAAAATCTTGCTCGATGAGACCCTTAAGCGACAAAGGAATGCGATAATGGACAACTTTGCCCAAATCCTTCAGCGGCTATCCAAGGGTGACACATCTACTTCTAGCAGCTACTCTAGAAGCGCCACACCCTTTAAGGTACAAGTTAACTTTGACATTCCCATATTTGAGGGTCAGATAGATGCAGATGTTCTAGATAAATGGTTAAATCTGCTAAAAGGGTATTTTTCTGTTCATGATTTTTCCGGCCGAGAAAAAATTACTTTCGCTCTTCTCAAAGCCACCCCCCATGTCAAGGACTGGTGGGAAACCTACTGCGAGCAGATGGATGAAAGTACGTCCTCACTGTTTTCAGTCGCACCCACTTGGAATTCATTCCGAAATGCCATCAAGGAGCATTACTACCTTGTCAGAAGCTATGAGGATAAATACATAAAGTGGACCACACTATGACAGGAACGAGACCAAGACGTGCCGGAGTTTACCAATATTTTTCATACCCTTCGCACAAAGTTGGGTATCAAGGATTCTGAGCTACGTTTGGTACTCAAATACCGAAGCTGCCTACACAGGTACATCCAGGACAAGATGGAGTTCCTAGACATTTCCTCACTCAGCACGGCATACCAATACGCTGTCAAGATCGAGCAAAAATTTAAACAGAAGAAGCGAGCCTTTGGATTTGCAAATCTGAAGCAAGGGAAAGGCGCCCCCAAACTGCTGAACAAAGGACAAAGCCAAGATGGGGTGGCCCAGGACAACCCGCCAAAGCCGTAAGCAAAGAACAACACCGCGAAGCCGAAGAAGGACACAGGAAAGTGGTGTGAGTTCCATAAGAGCTCCACTCACAACACAAGTGAGTGTCAGGCCAAGCAGTCACTAGTGGTAGAGCTAAAGTCTTCGGAATCAGATGCATGTCCAGACTCTGAGTTAGAACCCGATAAGGGGAATGACAAAGGGAAGCAGATTATCGATGCCGAGCCCAATGGCACTGTTGGCACCACGAAGATCCAAAAGGAGAAACCTGAATATCCAGAGGAGGAAGAGCGCCTCTTCCACTCCCAGACGTGGGTAAAGGGCTCTCCGCTACAGTTCATTGTCGATAGCGAGAGCCAAAAGAACCTCATTTCGGCAGAGGTCGTGAAGCGGTTGGGCTTATCGACCACAGCACATCCACAACCGTACACCATCGAGTGGCTTCACCAACGACAGGATCTTCGTGTGAGCCAGCAGCGTTGCCTTCCATACAACATCAAGCCCTTCACGGATGAGGTATTGTGTGACGTTGCTCCCCTTGATGTTTGTGATGTATTATTAGGCCAACCATACTTGTGGAAGTGACATGCTGTATATGAGTCAAAGCCTCATGTTGATATCATTACTTTGGGAAATAAGTTGTACAAGATACCGGAGGTAGCACCACCTACCGCCATCTCTTTGGTTATTGCAAAGCATTGCAGTAAGCTCATTTCCAAAACCTGGAAATTTGTTTTCAGGATGATACACCCTCAAGGAAAGAAGAAGACGGTGGCCACGACCTCCAGACAGGGCCCCTCCGCACGACAACTACAGATGGACAAAGTCGTGGAGGAGTACGAGGATATCTTCACCTCCCCCACAGGGGTTCCTCTGCACTGTTAGGTCAAGCACTCCATCGATCTGACCCCAGGTGCATCGTTGCCCAATGGACCAATCTATCGGCGCTCCGTTCTGGAGAACAATGAAATCAAGAGGCAGATTCAAGAACTGCTACAGAAAGGTCACATCCGACCGAGTTCATTGCCCTATGGTTGCCCGAACATGTTGGTACAAAAGAAGGATGGGACTTGGAGACTCTGTATTGACTATCGGGCATTGAACAAGATCACTGTCTGGAATAGGTACCCTATCCCACAGATTGATGACCTTCTGGACCAACTGAAGGGGGCAAAATAGTTCAACAAGATCGATTTGAAGTCAAGATATTACCAGGTACCAAACAAATCGTCCGATGTGTGGAAGACTGCCTTCAAAGCCAAGGAGGGCCTTTTCGAATGGTTGATTATGCTTTTCGGGTTTACGAATGCTCCTGCAACCTTCATGAGGCTAATGGATGACATCTTGCGGCCATTCACCAAACCATTTGTAGTGGTATACTTGGATGACATCCTGATCTTTAGCCAGAGTTGGGAAAAGCACCTCCACCACATCCGACAGGTTCTCCAAACACTACGACAACACAAGTTATGTGCCAATTTGGAGAAATGCACTTTTGGCATGACCCAAGCTCAGTATCTAGGATACATTATTGATGAACAGGGGGTGCATGTGGATCCAGCCAAGATCCAAGTCATTCGGGATTGGCCATCTCCAACCACTCTGATAGAGCTCCGCAACTTTCTGGTTCTTGCCAACTTCTACCGCAGGTTCGTGTTGGGATTTTCTCATATCACTTGGCCCTTGAGTCAAGTCACCAAGGGAGGAGCGAAAGCAAAATTCTTTTGGTCTGAATCTCAACAGAAGGCATTCACAGAGTTGAAACATCACCTCTGCTCGGCCCTAGTGCTCACATTACCAGACTTGCAACAACCATTTGAGATCGAGACAAATGCCTCTAACTATGCTATTGGGGCAGTCCTTACTCAACACAGGCATCCAATGGCATATCACAATGAGACACTTTCAAACATAATCTGGAAGTATCCCACTTATGACAAAGAGATGTATTCCATTGTGTAGGCCTGCTGACAATGGAAGCATTACATTTTGGGGAAGGAAACGGTCATCCACACAGACCACCAGCACCTGCAGTTCATACAGACACAAGGGAAGTTGCAGAATGATCACCATCAGAAGTGGTCTACATACCTTCAATAGTTCCATTTGAATATCAAGTATAAGAAGGGCAGCACCAATAATGTTGCAGATTGCTTCGGTCGACCACCGATCATGGCGTTAATCACCGTGCTCAACTCTTGTGGGCACGAGACTTCTGATTGGCCACTTCTCTACAAAAGCGACCGAGAATTCAGCCACACATACCAGACACTCTTGGAGGGTCAGCATGTTCCATATTTTCACCTCCAGGATGCCCTGTTATGCCACCGGGTCACCTTTGTGTTCCTTCAAGAGAGCGTGCCAAGATGATTTGGGAAGCACACTACGGTCAGGCTGCTAGGCATTTCGGGGTCAAGAAAACGGTGGTAATACTGTAGAAGTACTTCTATTAGCCAAATCTTCAACAAGACGTCAGGAAGTACATCAAATCATGCACTACCTGCATCATTGCCAAACTGACCATCAAGAAGCAAGGCCTCTATACTCCACTGCCTACCCCTAGTCGACCTTGGGAATCCATCTCCATGGATTACATGTCGGGCCTTCCTTCTACTAAGCATGGAAACGACTGTGTTTTTGTGGTCATTGACAAGTTCTCAAAGATGGCCATTATGGCGGCCTGCAAGAAGAATATCAAAGCAAAAGTCACTACTAAACTCTTCTTTGAACGAGTCTAGGTACACTTTGGGATCCCACAGTCTATCATCTCAAATCGGGACAGAAGGTTCCTCAGTACATTTTGGTCCAGTCTCTGGTCGATGCTGGACACCAAACTCACTAAGTCCACAACCTTCCATCCCCAAACTGATGGTCGGATAGAGGTTGTCAACAAGATGATCGTACACATTTTGTGCATGTACAACTCAAAGCATCCACGCACATGGGATGAGAGCCTCCCCTATGTTCAACACAGCTATAATCGGGCTCTCAACAGCTCGATTGGCCATAGCCCTTTTCAGGTGGGCTTGGGATTCCAACCACTATGTCCCATTGATGTGGCCATACCATTTGCAGCTACTCACACAGATTTGGCTCATGTCCAGTCCAAAACAGATAAGGCAAATAGCTTCATTGAGCACATCCAACATATCCGCCAACAGGTCCACGACATTCTGGAGGAATCAAATGCCAAGTACAAGCAGCGATATGATCAACATCGGGTGCCACACAAGTTTCAGGTGGGCGACAAACTCTGATTGCATTTGTAAAAGGAACACCTTATCGGAGCCTATCGGAAACTCAAACCACTCCGATATGGTCCTTACACCATTACCAAGGCTGTGGGAGACAATGCATTTGAGCTCAGCATTCCCCCATTCCTTGGCCTACACCCAATCTTCAATGTGGACCGCCTTCGGCCATACTTTCCACCATTACTAGACACATCCGACATTGCAGAATAGCTCACACCAATAGAGTTAAATCCAGACTGCATGGAACAAGCTGCAACTAATTGGATCATGGACACACAAATCAAGCACACTTGCCAGTAGAAGATCCCACTGTATCGAGTTGTCAAAGCAGGCCAACTCCTTCACCAGGGCAAGTGGCTCACCAAGGACCAAGTTCAGCAGAAGTTTCCTCATCTCATGGAGGAACTCAACGGAATGGGGACCATTGCTTCCTGGGGGAGGAATGATCCAGGTGGATATTGGTGGTCACCCGCTGATTCCACTTGGACCCCCACCATTGTTTCTTTAAGTTTTTCAGTTTCCTTATTTGTAGCACAATTTACTATTTTTGGCATTTTTTGTGTCCTGAACTTCCAGAGCCGTTTTGAGGCCCTAAACGACGTTTTTTGGGAAAACTGGGAGCAACATGGGTCCATGGACCGATGTTGCTCATCCCAAAGTTGTAGTCCTCAGATAGATCTTTCTAGCGCAGTATTGTGCACGTCAAACGGAGATCGTATGCCAAAGTTACAACCCCGGGAAGTTGATGTACCAATTTACCCAAAATGGGGCCCATAGTTTGGCGCTTTATCTCCTATGGTTAGGGTTTTGGATGTTTAGGGTTTTCTATTGTTTCTCAACAATAAATAGGCCTACAAGCCTCATTGTAAGACAATTCAGAAGCATGTAGCCACCACATCTCTCCTCAAAGATAAGCTACCATCGCCCGAGGTAGTTTATTCCATTTTCTGTTTGTAATCATATTTCAGTGTTTTACATTAATGAAATGAAGTACTATTTCTGTTGTATCTCTATATTCATGGTTATCTATGTAATTTGTTGTGTTCTTGTTTAAATCCGGATCAGTCCTCATCCAAGTCCTCTTATGGACCCTTTATCACCTTCTTCCTTGTCTTATTTGTCATGGTCCAGATGGGATCCACTCCTCACATTAGACCCATGTCCTTCTCATCTTTCTTTCTTTCATATTGATGCAGCGGATGGAGGGCAGAGTCTATGTTCCTTATCACTTGCTTGCCCCTTGCTCTACCCCCACATTGGGCCTACCCCATATGCTTTTGTTAATGTCGGGCACAAAGGTAACACCTCCCCCTCAAAAGACTTACCCCCAATAACTTAATATTATGTAGGGCGAAAGATGGGCTCTTCGATACCTAGTGATTTGGCCACTTTATAAGTTAGATAGAGTATGGTGGGCTCTTCTCCACCTCAAATGGGCCCACTCTTATAAGAAATTAAGATTTCACAAATTAAAGAATGTATCAACCTTTGATAGAACAATAGTTTAGAATCTTTAGGTGTAAAGGAGGCACTAGTGCATTTGAATGATTGGTGGGATCTACATGCCACATGGCACCTCTTAATAAGGCCATGTCATCAAATTCTACACACCAAGACCTTCCCAACAAACTCTCATTTGCTTCATTTTATAAATTGTAGCCCAAGATCTAGCAATTAAAAGATTAATCTACCACCACCATCAAATCTTCTACTATTTAACCCTAGCCATCGAATTTGGCACATAAGTGTTAATCTCGCATGCATTAAGTGAACAAAGTTTACATATATGAACAGTTTTCCTTTATATTGTGTGATAGAGTAGGATGTCCATAGACCTCACCCCTCATACCTCCCACAAATTAATTTTAGGTCTAAATGGCAATGACAATGTGCCACCTCATCACCTAAAGCCAAGTGTCAATCTACCCACTTATTTCCCCTATCAGTGAACCCTGTGATCAATCACCATATTTCCCACCACATTATCATCTGGTTGCTAACTATCACTTAACCATCAATAGCCAACTATCCGCTAAAGTTGGGTTGTCAAGCATTTGGAGTCTAGACAATAGGTGGACAATATGCTATCTGCTACCTTGACATAAGCCCAGACAAAAGAATTGTAGTAGAGGATGGGATCTTCGTGACCCTAACTTGTTACCACAAAAAATACTCTAAGTCATAAAGAGCACAGAGGATGGACTCTCCACTACCTCATAACATTTCCCCACCCCCAACTTTTATTGAAGACTTAAAAAGAGGAAAAAAGACGAGGAAAACAAAAATGGAAAAAGAGGAAAACTAGTACAAGCATGTGTACACAAAAGAGAGGAAAAGACAATGCTTAAGAAAAATATGTTTAGGGAATAAGAGAGGACGATGGCCTACATAACTGCAACACAACCCAATTTTAACTTCAAGAGATAGTTTAAAAAAAGGGTGGAAACATGAATTCCATTAAGCTTTAAAAACCATTGGCACAGATGCCAATACTACCAATATTTCCCATTTGGCCCAATGGAGGACAAAGTATGTTGATGACCCAAGCTCAAAATATCTCCTCTCGAATTCATTAGGCTTCTCCATGCTCTTGCTCATTAAAGAAAATCCCAATGCCAATTCTGCATTCCTCCTAGTTGGAGACCAAATGCATAAGGTGGAAACAATTTTCTCCTTCTTGGGACAATACCCACAAGTATGGCACAAACAACCTCACAAATTGTACCTACAGTCATGAAAGTGATTATATAATCATGCAAGCAGCCTCATGACATAAGATAGTTCAAATAAACATCATATAAATTGAAGAGAGATGACTCGCGACCAATCTAGACACAAAAATTGACACCGAGACTAACTTTGTACATCCCAGGGCAATATACTCAGGCCTAAATTGGAAAATAAAACATGGTGTACAAAGATTTAAAACAACTAGAAATACAAATGAAACAATCTAATCTACTTTGCTCAATTGAAATGTAAATGTGCCATCCCTGACCCATAAAAAACCACCAAGAAAAATAAAATCATATTTGCAATAGAGTTGAGGATGCATTTTGTCTCAATAATTATTCTAGTTTGCAACTCACTAACAACACTAAAGCATTCTTGTATATGACTCAAAAGAAAATGACTAAAGCACGCTAAGCTCGAAGAAGGGAGGATATATCATGCATGCTATGTTGCATGAAAGTTGGAAACTTCGACAGGTTTCAAAAGTAGGAACACCATGGAAATGTGTCCCCTCTAAACAAATACATCAATATTGACCAGTGTCAGGAGATCACTGAGAGATCATATACTCCAGTCTAGTTGAGTCCTATGTTAGGAGTACGTGTTGTACATAGGGGGTATTTACCCTAAGTGACATTATAAAATGCGAGGAATCACCCAAAGGGTTTCAGCAAGGAAGTTTTTCCATGGAAAGAAAAAAAATACACACACAACACGGTGGACTAGTTTGAGTGGTTGAGTTCTTAAATCTTCATGCAATACGTCTCGTGGTTAATCTTCCATGCTTGCTACCTCCCATGTGCCTCACACAATATCCCTACCTAGTCAAGCGTTGACTAGCTTACATCGGATACCATCCATCAAATGTGGGGAACTACCTAATAGTCAGCCCTCAAGGTTTTCCTTGGAAATATTATAATACATCCATATAGTAGATATTATTTTTAAATAACCAGTGTTCCACGTGGACGCGCCCCCCAGGGTGGGGATGCACTTCCTCGCTCCCCTACGTTCTTGGGACGAGGAAACTCCTGGGGAAACCTTTCCCCACGTCCCCCATTTTTGGGAAAACTCGTGGAAACTTTGGGGGGACTTTTTTCTAGCTATGAAAAGCGTCCCCCCAAATTTTTTTGCTAATAGCACTTAAAACATAAAAATAAAAAAAAATACAAATACAAATTTTAACATAACTAAAAAAACGAAAAATAAATACTAAAGGATAAATTAAAACTTAAAAACATAATCATTCACATCTCTCATTCATTTCTCATTAACCCTATGATTTTACCTTGTCGCTTGACATTTTCCTTTTGTTGCCACTCAAAATTTTACTTTGTCCCCCGAGATTTTCCTATTGTCGCACTCGCCGCTCAACATTTTCTATCGACAAGGGGCCTGAGACATTTGTAGTGCAATTTTCATTTTGTGACTTGGTGCTGCCAGATTGGAGCTCTAATTTATTATTTAGTACTTTTTGAGAAATTTACTAGTATTTCATTGCTTTCTATGTTTACTTTTAGTTTAGTATTCTATGCCTATTTTAGACATCAGCATAATGTCATTGCCATATGATGAATTTACTTTTCGATGTGTATTGTGTAATTTCAATTGTCAAATGATTAATTTATTTTAGATGTACTTTGCATAATATTAATGCCCATTGCCAAATGATGAATTTAGATGGAACATTGGATAATGTCAAATGATGGATTCAATTTAGTAATTTACTTTTAGATTTACAATTTTAATTGATGATTGCAGAAATGTCAAATGATAATTTTGATTCATAATAGTCTAATACTCATTTCATAATTATTAAGAAATTATGAAACTTGATTATCTTCACTAAGCATAAAGATCACTAACCACCATAGCCACTAATGAAGATTTAACCTCAACAAGGTGGCACAACATCATGAAGTTTGAGGCATATCCTATTTCAACGACTTTCAGCGATTGTAACTTGGAGTATTCTTGAAACATTACTTGGCACTGGAGGTGGTTGGTGATGAATGTATCCCTAACCTCACATTTGAGCTCCTTAATCCATGGATTTTTAGCCTCAAACAATTCTAAAATCATATTTAAATTATCGAAAATGAAAAGATTCCAAAAAATGTGATTATATTTACCCTCAACATTCAAGTTCATGGTTTTGCAAACAAGTGCATTATTTTTTACAACTTGCACCATAATGTTTGGGCCTAATTGATCAATAGAAACAATGAAATTAGTATCTTTTACCTTGTTTGAACAATCTATCATCTTCAAATACATTGCTCCTTTTTGTGATGAAACAATGACATTGAACGATGGCCTACAACTATATTTGTGCATCCATCTAAGTTAATGGAAAACCCCATGCTAGTCCATGAATTATAAATTGGCCTTAATACATATTTGAGAAATTACCCATCTTTCTTTATCAAAATTATTCAAACCTTTTCATAGTTGGGCCCCTTGAAACCTTGAGGGGATTTGTTAATTTACCTCACTAAATCCTGCCAATAGAGAGCCCAACCACATCAAAATCCATCCTTCAAGCATAGATGGCCCTTGCCACTCTTGCCTCAACTTAAACTCTCCCTTGGACATCAAGCATTTTCACCAATCTACTTTCTTAAGCTCTGAATGGACCTCTTGATGACTCTTCTTGAAATTGTGTTGTTGTCTGCTTCCTTGCTTGATGGACAATCCTTGGCTCCTTGCCAATAGCCATGAAAGTATTGTTAACACTAGCAAGATTCTTTCCTTATCAACTTTTGAGCATCATTAGCCTTTTACTTATCTTATTTTTAGGATCCACCACTAGGTCAAATATATGTTTACAAATCTCAACACCTTGTCAAAAGAGCCCTTGAAAATCTTGTTTATTTTGCATTGACCACACCTCTATTCACACCTCTATTTGCATTGAGAACAACATAAACTTCACAAGGGCATCAACCAAAAGGTCATGGTCATTCATAGAAAACTACCAAGGTATTGCAACAAACCCAAGGGCCTCAATGCAATATTTCTATCACACAAGTCGATTCATTGAACTAAAACAAAAAAAATTCTCTTGTCGAGTTATGGATGTGCGTGCAGTGCCATCCATATGGATCCTACACCTCCCTAATCCATCCCCAGATGATCATCTCGAGAGGCACCCTCCTGAAAAAGGTAATCTAGGGGTCAAAATGGAGAATGGAGCCCTTCTAAAATTGATTACATAAAAAAACAAATCATATTAAGAGAAATTTACATCAAGAGGGGGATCATTATGTCATGATACACCTTCAGAACAAACCTCCAAACAATCTTTGGCACCATACCCATTCTCCAAACCAGTGACTACAATCAAAATGATAGTTTTTTCACATTTAGAGGTCCCCATGAGGCCCTCCACATCCTTGTGACCCTGTGGTCACATCACATCCTTATGACCCTATGGTCAAATCACATCCTTATGATGCTACAGTGCTAGCATAACATGTCAAGCAAGCCTTTCCTTACAGTGACTAGACAAGCAATAAAACCATTCCAATCCCAAAGATCACAATTTCTCAAGCCTTATTCATCAAACTGCCAATTCGTGAAACCTATTGATAGGGAAACGAAACCAACTTTTATAAAGCTTACGAAAGAGTCGAATAGACTTTTGTTTTGGATATGTTACACTTGTTGGAGTTTGATGCCCATTTATAGGAATGGTACATACCCTTTTCTTGGAAGTTTTGGTATACCCTTTTCTTGGAAGTTTTGGTATACCCTTTTCTTGGAAGCTATCATACTTGTTACAATAAATGGTACCTTCTTTGATGGCATCACTCTTAATCGATCCATTAACCATAGTGGTCCTTTGGTTGCTTATTTGTTATGTATTAGTAGTTGATGCACTTGGATACTTGATGGAAGCATCTATATGCAAGGTCGGATTCGAGCTATCTAGAAATTGGTGACAATGATCACTTTACAAATGACTCTTTGCCTTTACCCTAGCTTGGTAGATGGTATTCTTACCTACCTTGATACCTCTAGTGAAACTTCCAAAGTGATCATAAGAGATCACAAATTTTAATTTTGGCTTGTTCATACTAAAGATTGCACGGATTGGATCCCTCAATCATGGAAACATGTTGGTACAAGTGATATTGTTACTTGTAGGATATTTGTATATTGCCTTTGGAATTGGATTATCTTCCTCTAACATGTGAGAATGGTGCCAAGAAAAGTTCCAATTTAAACTTCAATGGCAGCAGTGTAAGGAATTTCTAGCTTTATGTTTTTTGGGGAAGTTTAATGCACCTCTACAAATTGTTGTTGGTGATTGTACTTTCTAGTCCCATTGACCTTTCTTTTGGTCATTTGTTGGACATTAATAAAATTATCCTATCCTATCTCCAAGATCTTGCAAAATAGCAATGTGTACCATGTTTCTTGTTGCTTTCTAGCTCAATGTCAAATTCCTGATTAGAGAAAACTATAAGAACATTCCTTTGGGCTAAGAATGGAGAAGAACAGGAGCTTCCTATGGACCCTTAGCATCTCTGTGTGATGCCAAAACTGAAGGGTAAACTAGAACTTGTTGATATTTATAAATGAGCACAGATTTTGGTAGCAAAGTGGGTGGTAACAAGTTTTATTGGAGAGGCACCATGGAAGAATTATCTTCAGGATCACACATGACCATATTGGAAAAGTTCAAGGTGATTTTACATTATGTGATATCATTAGTACCCCACATATTTTTTAAATACGAAAATTTGTTATCCTCAAGAGTATTTGGTAAGCCTAGAAAATTGTAGCTAAGTGGCTTTCCTAGGATTATTCAAGTAGTAGAAAGCAATGGGACATCCCTTTCCACACCATTTGGAATAGGAAAATGCAGGACAAATGCATTGCAAAGCTCACAAGATCTCAGTCATGACAATTCAACAAAAAGGGTATCTTTCTACAACAAGATCATTGGGAAATTACAGGTCTTCAATAGAATGCATGACCCATACCTGGTATAAGGGCTTCTTGTCATCTCACGAAGTGACAATCTAGGAGCTCCAAGGGCTCATTAAATATGAAGATCTGCCAACAAATGAATAATGTCATAAAGAGACCTATTTGGAGAGGCAATAAGCTTATAATAAGCATAACAGCAAAGGCTTGAACCTTCTCATGCAAGAAAAGACTCCACTAGCCTCAATTATGAATACAAGACGGTCTTTTTAGATAGTGACTTTTGATGGACTGCCCGAATGAGCAATGTTTGGTCCTACAAGGCCTCTCCTACAAACTAGTGTTCTCATCGTTGGCATTGTATGAAAGGTTACCTAAAAAATCCAAACTTGCCAAAAGTGGACTAGCAAATGGCAAGTGCCTTAAAAAAAGAACCAGGTTTTGAACCAGTGACCTATCTAACCAAGTTCAAATCAAAACCGGATCGAACTGGATTCAAATGAACCAGATTTGAAAAAAATACATAAAATAATTGTTTTTTAATGAAAAAAAATATTTTTAAGGTTTCAAACCATGATTCCAAACAATTAGAAACAAAATATGCAAAGTTTGCTCATTCATATACCATTAAAAGGTGAATATATCACAATGGCACAAAGTGCAATACATATCAACAACAAAATACATATTCAATAAGGTTCTAAGTGGCCTCTACAGTTCAAAAACAATGGTACAAGTTATTGGGCCACTGGCAAACTACAAATGTTTGATCAACATGATTACTTATCAAACTCATCATTGATTCACTACTAGAAATGGGATCATCAACAAGAGCTACATAAACATCATCTAGCTCAATGTATTCAGACTCGGATTCCTCAACCTTATAATATGGTACAAATTGAAAAAGCTTAACATGCCTAATCAATGATATTGCTTTGAGTGAAGGGTACATTTTTCTTAAAGCCATGGTAAAGGAGTTCAACAATTAATACCACCAACACTAGTGGAGTTCAAAAATCAATACCACCGACATCAAGGTACATAAAGGGATTCATGTTCTTAATCAAATGCCAATTACATACCCTCACACATGACAGAACCAAAGGAAACATCGCAAATCCTCCAACCTTGAAATCCCAAAAACTCTGAAGTCTATTGGATTTTGAGTGAGATATAAAATTCTACTTTCTCCATATGAAATCCAATCAAGTTGGAATATCTCTCAAACATCCTAAAAGAATTAATGGTAATGTTAAAAATTTGAGTAAAAGTATCCCTTTTACTTTAAGAATTTAACATTACCATTGATTGCATCATTGCCAAGGTTAATTTAGGTCTTTTGTTTAGGTTTACGGTTTAGGAGGGTGAGGGTTGCTTTGATGGCAAGTGGGGTTGTTTTGGGAGGAAAACAGCCACTGTTTTCCACCAAAACAACCAAAAAAACCGCCACTAGGTGTCCCGATCTCCCCCACGCATGTGGGGTCTAACCGGGTCGATTTGTACAATTTAGGTACCAAACCAGCCCTCCAACCAATTTTTTCTACCAATTCATTACTTGGCCCTATCTAACCGGCCAATTTGACTAGTTTTCGATCTAGTACCTAATCAATACAAACCGACCCTCCAAGTGGCCGGTTTGGTACCTAACCAGTACAAACCATCCCCCAACCACGTTTTCTACCTTCATTATCTAGTCCTATCTAACCAGCCGGTTTGACCAGTTTCTACATTGGTACCTGACTAGTACCAATGTTGCACTAATAGTTATCGGGATAATTTCGGTGCAGGGAAAAAATCAGGAAAAAATCGGTAATAATTGGGAAAAAACCGTAACATACAAAAAATATTCATTTTTTTTCAATTTTTTTTAATATCTAAACCATCTACAACATAAAATAAATACATTAACACATAAATATGATAAATGAATTAATATATAAGATGTTTAATATCATTTCTAGTGCTACATCACACATAACAGTGAATCATGTCCTGAATAGTAAGTCCTGACTCCTGAGTCCCAACTCAGCCTCAAAATATCAACAAAAAATATAATAATGTATCTCATGAGTCATATCATGAGTCATAATGTCATATAAAATGAAATAAACAAAATAACTAAATTCTAATATATTGATTTCCTCTGCCTCTCTTGCGAGAAAATGCCATAACTTTCCCTTTCCCTCTAGATGTAGATGCTAGTGTTGGTGGAGTTGGCAGTGGACTCTGATGTGCTCTAAAAGCTGAAGAACTAGGAGTAGGAGCTATAGGAGGTAGACCACGTCCTCTACTGGTGGCAGGGGTAGCCCAGGTAGGTGGTGTCACCTCCTCTTCCTGTTGCTCCAACTCCTCCTCCTCCCCCTCCACTACATCCTGCACTAAACAATCATCAACAGACTCCATGAGAGGCCTCTCGACCTCAACCCTTCATGCAGCAGTGGTGTCAATCCCATCCAATGAGATGGCCTCCATATCAGGTGTCCTCTCAAGTTGCCTCACCTACAATCGAAGATTGTAGTAGACGTAGACCATGTCATTAAGTCGTTGGGACTCCAACTTGTACAAAGATCATGAAATAATAGTTATAAAAAAAACATTGTTTAATGAATTCAAAAAATTATATGGAAATTTGCAATATTTTAAATTTTTAAGTGTTAACCTGTTGCGCTTCTTGTTGTGTATTTTTTCAAATACACTCCAGTTGTGCTCACATCCTGAGAAGCTACATGTTTGGCTGAGGATTCGAATGGCAAGCTTTTGCAGAAGGGGTACCCTGGCACCATACATTCTCCACCATGCATCTATAACAAAATTACAAATAAAATTTTAAATAAACATAAGAAAAAAATGGAATTTGAAGAGACAATGAAATTTGAAACAAACTAAAAAATACCTTGCATTTTAATCGTTCTATCAGTCACAGCCATGTCAAAGCCAAATGTGCCACCTGCGTCCTATATGTCTCAATTTCTTTAGAGATTTTTGTATGTTCTGTTGGAGATCGCACCATCCTCTGGACACAGGTTAAGAATCCATCCATGATCTCAACATCAAATACGAACCCACATGCGTAAGGAAATGCGGGGTTCAGGTAGATCCCTACAGCATGAATGGGACGATGGAGTGTGTTGTTCCATCATTCATCATGTTATCACTGTAAAACTTCCTTAAAAAATTTGGACAACTTACATGGTTTCTCAATTCTTGTATCAGTCATTCCATAGCCTCATTCCATGTCCTAAAAGCCTCACCATGTGTTTTGACATCAGTTTGATTCCAAAGGATTCATGTTAGTCTTGGTCTATTCTTTCCATGGTTGTTTCCGTGTCTAAGATCTATAAAAGAGTCTTGTTGGTATGGTCAAATAGGGTCAACACTCCGTTCTTGCCCATCACTGGCCTCACTTCACCTAACATTCCATGTGTCAAACTTGTGTCAAGGTTTTCATAGTTAAAAACTCACTCTAAGTGTTTTCGTAGCGCGCTACGAAACCTCTGTAGCAGCCTGTTTTAGCAGAGAAAAACTGTTTTTACTAGTCAACTTACAAAAGCTTTCCTGAGCAGCGGAGAACTCTATTTTGCAAACTGAAAGAGGTTTTTCTTCCTAACATGCTGCACTACAAAAACCTCGTTCAGTTTCTTCAAATTCATTCTGAGGTGGAAGGAATTTATGGTTGAACTTGCGCTACAAAACTGCTGTAAGTGCAGTTTTTCACAAACAGACTTTTCCTGTTTATCACCTGTTTTTCAAAGACTTATTTTGGGCGGTAGGAACAATGTTTCAAAAAACCAAGAGAGGTTTTTGTTCAGCATGGACTGATTCAAAAAAGCCTCCTTCAGTTTCCTCAAATTCATTCTGAGCTGGGAGAAACGGGTGACCAAAGTTACGCTACAAAACTGTTGTAGGTGCAGTCTTTCAGAAAACGGATTTTTCCTGTTTGCCACGTGTTTTTCAAAGACAGTTTCTGGACAGCTGGAGAAATGTTTTAAAAAACCAGGAGAGGTTTTTGTTCTGGACAACATGGGCTACAAAAACCTCCTTCAGTTTCGTAAAATGTGTCATGGATGAAGAGATAAAAGCTCTGTCACACGTGCCATTTTCAGGGATTCTAAACCCTAAAAACAGGGAAACATGTTCCCTAATTTCTAGGGTTTGTCTTCAGCAGTCAGATGACCACGTGGGAGGCTTAATCAAATTCGACTTCATGGAGTGTTAGGTGTCAAAGAATGCTTTAAATGTTTAGATATGGTTGTTGGAATCATAATAAGGAGTTACACTCCTAGTTGTATTAGGTCTCTAGGACTCCTAGTTAGGTGTCATTTACATTTAATAGTTAGTTTTAAGTATCATTAGGTGTCATAGTAGGATGAATTCGAATTTCCCTCATGCTTGAGGAGGAATCCAAGTTATGTAAAGAGCTCTATATATAGCTGAAACATCAATGTACTCAGGGTTGGAAAATTGATAACAGAAGTACTGTTTTAGCTTATGCAAAGACCATTTTCAGTAATATAAGTTGTCTGCTTTTCTTCTCAGGATTCATGAAGGATTTTCATGTTCAGAATGTGTGATTTGTTCTTTCCTTAATGTCTTTTACAGTTGCATAGATGTGTAATCACTCAGAATTCACTGATTGTGCTCTGACTTCCTGTATGCATGTATGAACTGTAGTTTTATATGAGTTGTGTTCTGAATATCTAAATGTTAAGTGCCCTGACTTCTATGTAAAGGCAGTGTCATAGTTTACTGAAGTATGATTGACTCCATAGGCCCAATGGAAACTTATGTAATGTTTATCCAGCCATCAAATTTGTTAATGTTATTCCACAAGAGTTAGCCATCTTATCTATAATCAAAATCAATAACCCTTTGAGAGAGCCCTCTCAGGCTAAGGAGGCTAAGCCTTAGTCAAAAGATTGGTTTGAAATAGTTACTTGAAGTCTTCCTGGTTTGCAGCCTTCCAGGGTCTGATTTTGAGATAACACATCAATCACTCCCCATAGGAGTTGTCTCTGAAACCCCTCATCTCCCTTATCATTGTAGTAGGCCCGAATGGATTCTTTCACCCTGTCTATGGCCTCATACAAATAGCCCATTACAGGCTTCTCACCATCAATTAATCGAAGAACCTTTACCAAAGGTTCAGTAACAGCGCACACCTCCTGCACTCCCGTCTAGAAGTCTTCCTGGTATGAAACTAGTCTGCATATGGCCTCTCCCTCTAGTTTGTGACTCATTGTCAAAACACGCCACTCCTCTGAAAGAAACATTCTCTTCACATTCCACATAGAATTCAAGAGGGATTGAAGAGATATGAAACTGGTGGCAAACCATGCAATGGCGGGGCACACCAACTCTTTGTTGTTGGTAAATTTTCTCATCAAGCTAAGCACAGATGTATGATTATATATAAATTTTGTAATGCTTTTGGATGACTCAACAATATCTTTGACAAAGGAAATTTTCCCTATGTCCTCCAACATCAATCAATACAATGTGCAGCACAAGGTGTCCAAAATAAAGTAGGATGCCTCTCCATAAGCATCCTGCTAGCAGCAACATAATTTGCAACATTGTCCGTTATGACTTGGACAACATTTTCTGCACCCACCTCCAAAATAAACACGTCCAGCAAATCACATAAAGTTCTTGCATCTTTGATTTGTGCAGATGCATCAACAGATTTGATAAACATAGTCCCCTTGGGACAACTAACCAAGAAGTTTATAAGGGTTCTCCCCTTTTGGTCAGTGCAACCATCTAACATCACAATGCATCCTATTTGTGCCCATGATTCCCTAAAATCCTCCAATCTTTTGATGCAGTCAAGCTTTTCATTTTGAAGAATTCGGCCTCTAATGTCATGATAAGAAGGGATTTTGTACCCTGGGCCAACAGTGGCAATAGCATCACTCCAAAAGAGAAATTTGGCCAGCAACTTGTCAGCTTGTTCTTTCTCAGTTTTTTTAAGCATTGAAGTGATAGATCGTTGTAAACCAGGAGTGGTTCGAGGAACAAAAAATGATGAGGCAGCTACCGAGTTGGTTAATGCTACAGTAGAACCACAGCCACTTCCTTGTTCAGCTGACTTTTTTAGTTGCCTCTTCATTTCTGCTTTGGCCTCTCTAGTGTGGTCTAAATTTTCCAATGATTTCATGGCTCTTCGGATGATTTCAGGATTTGTCTCTGTGCAAGACCCTACATCAAATCCATGGATTTGTGCCTTCAATCTGTACACCCCCCAGGACGTATGGTGCCCACACAACTTGCAAGACAAGTTTATTCTATCATTCTCCCCATCAGGTTCACCAAATTCCCACAGAGGGTCCAATTTCCTTGGCATATTTGACTTTGAACTTTGAAGTTGAAAACTTGAATGGTGTTTCGGTGAACCTATGGCAAAATAAGGATTACAATTTATAAGTTACAAACTTACAATTTACATTGTACAAAAACTAAAAAAAAAATTACATACAATTTAAGAAACCACATTCCAAACCCAACCAAAAACAATGAAAAAAAAACAAAACAAAGTTACAAAACAGTGAAAACACAAAACGTTGGTGCCCATACCAGTTTTATGGAGAAAATTCGTCTCCTCCTTAGCTCACACTTCGTTTTGCTCCTCCAGATAGCGGATTCAGCTCCAAAATTACCAAGTGCTCACTCCAAAACTCCAAACCCCCGTCGTGCACTTGTTTGCTGTCCAAATGAAAAATAAAATCATGTTTTTCACTTAGAATACGCGCTGCCCGACGGGTTCACGATTTTTTCATAAAAATCGGCCAAAAAAAAATATGGGTTTTTATCGTGCGATAATATCGTTTTTTTTTTAATCGCGATAAAACGATTTTATCGCGATATTTTTGCAATTAGTGCAACACTGACTAGTACAAACCATCCCTCCAACTGGGTTATTCTACCAGTTCGTTACCTGGCCCTATCTAACCGGCCGGTTTGACCTGTTTCCAGTTCAGATCAGACGGTTTTTAAAACTCTGCGGTGCAAACCTGAAACCCTCAAGCACCACTTCTAGGAATGTTCCTTCTCACATCATTGTTGGAAAACAGTTCAGCAGAAATTCTCCTCCTTGCGTTAAGGAAACATTCATTGGCAGGAAGCAATGCTTGGAGATTGTAACTGACTCATTTGAAACTGTTATGTCAGCCAATGGCAATGCATACAAATGTTGGTTCTCTATTCTCTTTAAAAATCATGTTATAAGTATGCATTCCAAGCAGTTGTAAGTGATGTCAACTCTTAAAGGTTGGCATTAGAATAGGTAAATGACGAAGTAAAAGCCAAGGGTTTTTTGGTGATACAAGATGCCAAAAATATGTCAGTGCTTATACTAAGATCCTACTGCAACACTTTGCATTAAGGTAACTATTTCTCTTTTACATGTATGATCTTATGTAAACCTGTGAGTTATGGTATAAGATAAGTCATATTTTCTCAAAAAGGAAATACTTTAGTCAAACCAGTCAAAGACAATCTTTCACTGATACAAGATGACAATAATGTATCTTTCACTGCATATACTCAAGACCTTATTGCATCATTTGTTTGCATCAAGGTAGTTGTTTCTCTATCTTGTAAATATATGATCTTTAAGTAAATGTATGAATTTCTGTATAAAATAAATCATATTTTCTCCAAAAGAAATACGGAAGTAATTTTATTGAGTCACCATTATGGTCATATGAAAGATAAGTAGTAATTTGACAAATCATAGAAACCAAATTGAATATCCCATCCAAACGAACTTACAAAAATGTATAATAGTCGATACCACGGAAAACAGAATGTAGACATTAGTAAATGCTATAAAGAATTATATTATAATCAGCACACCCACTCCTAATCAAGAAAGAGAAACATTATCCCATGAAAAATAACATAAGAACATAAAATATTATTGATTTGACACAATCATCTTGGCAAAAAAGTAAGATGTTTTGATAAGGAATCCATTAAAGAATGTATAAAACCTGTTGCATAGATTTGCATTCCTTTTCCTTAAAGGAAGACAGATAGGAGAAACTGACCTTTCCTTTAGGTATAAACATACCAGAGCTCGTACGAACTTCACTCACTAAACTCTCACCAGAACCACTGTCTGCCACAGCAGATCTCTTAAGTTCTTTTTTGGCCTGTACAACACCCAAACCACATGTGAAAAATAACAACAATTGCAATATCAACTCAACTTTAACAATGGAACATCACTTCTACAGTTCGCCCAAAGACCTATAAGTTAATGAGAACATGAAACAAGCACATTTCTTTTCCTGCCATTACAGTATACAAATTACTGCAAATGTTACTCAAACTGTACATCAAATCATAAAATATAGTTGCTAGATCAAATTGATATACAAATCAAGGTAACATATGGCAGTTGCATAGATATTAGAATTATAATACACACACACATTAGACGTATAACATCAAAAGCTCTAGCTTTTACCCTTTTTTAAACATTAAAACAATCATACTCTTTCGAATACCTTTGAGAAAGAAGATTAAGATACAGTGTATAAGCATATACACAGAACTGACAATATATTAGAGCAGTATAGACTGGAATGGCTTTAGAACTAACACTAGGAATGACCTCCAAAGCTATCAAGACCGTCTTCCCCAATCCCAGTAGAATCTACTTGGTGATTCTGAGACTGTGTTATATAGAGTTAGTATATGTTTGCTTCACATAGATAACTATCCAAAAATTAATATAATGGCCATACGCATGAACATTCTTTGACATTGTTATAAAAACGCATATTCATCGAATTGATAATACAAATACAGATATATTTATGCATGCATCTTCAAAGATGTGTCTTCTGTTTCTCTTCCCTGATACATTTTTAAGTTTTGAATTTAAACCCTGGTTAGTTTATAATATATGTGCACATCACGTGTTAAGTCAGAAAGCATTTAATATTCAGCCATAAATGCATAAACATGTATAGGGATGCTGCGCATTTCATGATCAAGGATAAAAAAGTCATGGGGAAGTTCTCACAAGCTGGCATAACAAGGTACTATGGTAAACAGACAATGATATTTCAACTCAAGCTTACATTTTAGTATAATTTCAGACTGAAACTATATTAATTTTAATTAATATAGCAATAATCTGAAAATTATGCAATGCATTTGCAAAAATGCAGAGGTGGTATTCTTATAATGGAGATGTCGAAGATAAGGGGTAGCAAGAGCGGGAGGAGTAATTACTAATTATTGACCCTGAGGGGCATGAACAGAACCACTTTTCTGGGGGACTGGGACATGCCACCAATAATTATGCAGAAGCTCTTGCCCTATATATGGGATTAAGTCTCTTATCACAAATGGAATCAGCCATGTAGTGATCACTAGAGACTCAAAAATCATAGCAAAACAAGTTAGAAAAGGTTTGGACCAAAAACACAGTTGCTCAAATCAAAATGTGATCTGAATGGTTAAAGGAATGCAGAGGTTTGAAATGGTCGAATGTTTTCACATCCTCCAGAAGCTGAATGGAAAGATTGACTCCTTGGCAGATGCTAGCTTGTTAGAACAAGGTGTGCTTGCAATTTCCCATGGTAGGTGAGTTGCTCTTTTATCATAATGTTTTTATGACTCTGATGAGGCAAAAGGGGATATTCGGTCTTCCATGCCCTCTTATATATTTCATGATTTGGAATCAAGTTTATCAGGGCCAAGTATTTCAGGGTCTTCCCCCTACCACTTATATTAATTATGATTTGAATTTTGTACATAAACCATGAACTCTGCCACATGGGTAACTGCAGGCATGTCTCCTCCATAGATTTATTTCTCATGCTTCAGTTCAAAAGGCAATCTATATGGCATCATTTGAAAAGCAGGTCTGTAAACGATCCATCCACTCGTGTCATGGCTACAGATCAGTGTTGCAAAGCTTGTGTCAGTGAAAATATCACCGATGGTCCAGAAAAGAAAATATTGGCAACATCGGGAAAATATTGCAAAATATTGGCAACATTGGGAAAATATCGCAAAATATAAAAAAAAACAAAAAAAACAAAAAATATCATGGGCAGCAATATTTTCAATCTTCTCACGAGAATATCACAGTATTGTCATGGCTACAATGATGGCATGGGAGAGCAATATAACAATGGGACAGCAGCAAAGGCATGCTTACAATGAAACAGCAGTATGGTAAGCCAAGTGCAGTAAGCACATGGTAGTAAGCACATGGTGGCAAGCATGGTGCAGCAAGCACATGGGACAGTATGGCAAACATGGTGTAGCAATGGCACATGATGGTACATGATGCAGTACAGCGATAGGTACAGTAACAATTGATGAAGCAAGATGAGATGCAGCATAGTGATGATGGGTGCAGCATGGTGCAGCATGATGACGAGGTGCAGCACAATGATAGGTGAAGGAGTCACCTTGGAGAATCAGTTGAAGCAGCATGTCTTCAACTGAGTTCAGCTATCTCATGTATCATCTTCTTAGAGATGATCTATCCTCTTATTTAGATAAGTCAAAGTGTTGACTTCTGTTGTAAGTGTACTATCTCTCTCTCTCTGTTGAACTATTGAAAAACATATAAAAAGAATTGGTCAAGGGTTTCCCCACATTGGGGTTTGTCCCACTGTTAAATTTGGCAACTAAGGCCAAACTCCATGTGGGTCATCTTATTTATGGCAGCTGATATTTTTCTTGGATCCCTCTCATCGAGAGGTGTAGGATTGATCCAAAGATCATCCGATTCCGATAAGTATCCATGGAGATATGAATTTATTTGTGTTATTGGACAAATCGTCAAGGTCGGCTAGCAACCAAATAAACCCCACAAGTGCTCAACGTTTTAGTATAAAAGGAGATGACTTCAGAGTCATCTCTTACACTCACTTCACTCATGATCTCTCTCCACACGTTTTGGGTTTGGTGGCTAGAGAGATCTAGAGGGAGAAGCCCTAGACGATGAACCTAAGATGCCCTAGTCGCAATCTTATGAGGAGATCATCTTGTAGGTAAGAGGAGATCTATATGCTGCCATAGAGGAGACTAATCCGCTATCTTAATGAGATCCAGACGCAGTCATGGAGGATCATGGAAGAGTCTTATACGCAGCCCTAATCACAGTCATGCAAGAAAACCATCTAGCCGCAGTCTTGAAGAAGATCTGGCCGCATATCCAAGAAGACCTAGCCACAGTCAGTTCTAATACGCAGTTAGAAGAGGCCATTATCTGCAGCTAGAAGAGCCCTAATCCGCAACAGAATGAAGGCCCTAATCCGCAGCTAGAGGAGACCCTAATCCGTAGTTAAGAAGAGGACAAGACGTGAGGAATGATAGCACTGTTATGGGTTAGTTTCTTCCTCTACACAGGTCCGAGTTGAGGGGAAAGGAAGTCGCAACTCATAGAAGGATTCTAGGGTCACTTAAGGGATGACTTAAGGAGCCGCAAAGTACTGAAGTCTTAACACAGCCGCATGTCATTTTGGGTAGCGGTAAAAGGAGGACTCTATTTTAGGGAGTTGTTCAGCTCAGCAAGAATAAAAGGAAAGATCGCAGCAATTTCAAGGAAGATTGGGCATGTTTGACTGGGCTGAAGATGATTGTCAGCTTGCCCTAAGCAAACCTTAAATTGCAGCAGAGATATATCAATCAAGGGGAAGATGCATGTTGCATCTATGTTGAGTTTGTGCTAGGTGGAAGATTGTCCATGCGTGGACAGAAGTTTATGCAGCTTGTGGGAGAAAGTGAAAACAAGCTACAGTCTTGGGTGTAGGATCTAGGTGACTAATGCAGTGATGGATGGAGCATAGAACCGCATTATAGAGGACAGTTTAGGATGTCCTTCTCGGAGGTTTGATGTCTCGGATGAGTTACAGTTAGGTACCTCTGCTAAATCATATCTACAAGTTACAGCTAGTTGCTTTGCTAGGTTGCAATCCATAGCAAGCAGCTAAGGTTGTTCCATAATTGTGTTGCAGTATGCAGCATGTAGATGACAGCGTGTTGGGTGCGGCATAGTAATGAAGTGTTGCATAGCGATGATGAGATACAGCATGATGAGATGCAACACGATGTAGGATGCAGCATGATCAGATGCAGCTTGAAGTTGGATGCAGCATGGTGAGGGATGCAGCAAGGTGATGGAATCACCTTGGAAGAATGTTTGCCTTCATCCAAATTCAGAATTGCAGTCCATGTCCTCAGATCTGCAACCTCATCTTCATGGTGAAGATCTCTGCTCTTATTTTGTCAAGTCAAAGTGTTGACTTATGATGTACATGTACTCTCTCTCTACTGAACTATTGAAAAATATAAGAAGAATTGATCAAGGGTTTCCCCACATTGGGGTTTGTCCCTAGCTGGCGCCACATCTTGTGTCCTCTTGTCTTGGCTTGTCTTCTGCGCTTTATGTTTATGTTCTATCTGCAGTTTACTTTAATGTTGATGTGATTGCTAATTTGGAAAAGATATTGAGCTAACTAAGAAAATTGAAATAAATTGCTCTAAGCATAGAACATACCTAAAATTTAACATGGTATCAGAGCTGAGGTGAAGACAATGCCCAAGCAAGAGTGAAAGAGCAATCACCGAAGACAGTTGGGAAAGGACAAAAGGATCAATGGATTCCTCATCCCTCTTCAAATTCACCAAGGGTGAAGTCGAAGCAGAAAATTTTATCAGGATGGCGCAGAAGAAGTTTCTAATGGCCTACCTGAAGATCACTTCTATGGGAAGTCTGGATCTAAGGGTGGAAGGAAAGGCAGATGCCTTGGTTGTAATAAGTTCGGCCATTACGCGAAGGAGTATCCGAGGTAGGGACACATCACTTGATGATGATAGCAATCATTCTAGGGACATCTTCAGTGACCAGAGGAATGACAGGTAATGCAGCTTATCAAGGAAACGGCCGACTCTTTAGAGAAAGCAAGGAACCCCAAGTATGAAGAATCAAATGTTGTTTCTGAAAAGATAAAGAAGCGTTATCTTGTATTGGCCCTCTCCTTCAAATTCTTTAGGAATCTGGCTTATTGATCGTAGTGCTTCAAGGCACCTCATCAGATAGAAGGGTGCTCTCTCGAATTTGGTAGAGATGGAAACAACCGTGGGATTATACTTGGAGTCGATGCCACCTATCCTGAAAAGGGTGTAGGGAATGTTGCCCCTCAATTAAATAAGGGTAACTCTATTCATTTACAATAATCTCTTTTATGTACCTGATCGCAAGAAGAACCTGGTGTCCATTTCAGCAATGGAAGTCAAAGGTTTCGAGGTGGCATTCATCGATGGAAAGGTACGTGTTTGAAAATAGAATTTTCAAAGATGCTTTTACTCATGAATTCAGGGTTGGCAATTTGTATCAAGTTGCAGGATGGTCCATTGGGGACCATGTCAATTGACACATCTCATCTATAGCACCAGAGGTCTATTATGGGGCCCTACCCGATGTAAGTCAGGTGGTGACAGGGATCCCTGAATTCAAGAAGAGTATGACGGTACATGACCGAGATGTACCTCATGTAGCAAGTCCACAAGTTTGGAACAACCCAAGGGGTTTGAGATTCATGATCAGGAATCTCGTGTGCCGATGGAAGAAAGCCCTTTATGGCTTGAAGCAAATCACCCCAGGTTTGATATGAGAGGATTGATAGCTGTCAGATGAAGCTGAGATTCACTAAGAGTGAAGTCGATCCAAACCATTGTTTGAAGGTTGTGGATGATAGACCTCTCATACCGACACCTTCTGAGGACGATATATTTCAAATAGGTGCAGACCCTCTCACTTGCAGAAGTAAGAGGGAGTTGGATTCTGGATGTAGAATGGTAAACTGCAAACCCGTGACTACCTCGAGGATATTAACATTCAGAAGTTATATGGTGATGATGTTGGACCAGATTTGGGAAATGCCTCTGAGTTTCATAAACTCATTTGCATTAATGTTCTTGGTCAACATCCGTCCGTATATATGTTTTGCAGTTAGCATGGTGAGCTCATATTTGGTTGAGCCTCACTAGATTGGTGCCAAGAATCTTCTGTGATATCTTTGGGGCACAATCTCTCATGGATTGAGATACACTGCCCTAAATATGAAGCTGCATGATTATTCGAATGCTCACTGGGCAAGGAGTGTGGAGGATCACTAGATCACTTCTTAGTGCTAGTTCTCTTTGGGTTCTGCTTTGATATCATGGATGAGCAGGAAGCAAAAGTCAGTTGGTATAGGCACTGCCGAGACCGAATACATAGCTACGAGTATGATCTTGTGTGAAGTTGCCTGGTTGTGGAAGCTCTTCAGTGAATTGTTTGTACACATGATAAATACCACTGTGATTCTCTGTGACAACTAGGGGGGATTCGATTGTTGAGGAATCTCGTATTCGATGATTACTCCAACAGATAGATATCAGATACTGCCTTATATGTGATATGGTAAGTCGATGAGCGAGGAGGCTCCGTCGCATTGAGACTAATATACAGGTCGCAGACATTTTGTCAAAGCCCCAGGGAAAGGTCAAATCTGTGACTTTCCCGCACGACTTGGAGTCGTTGAGAGACCTTCTTATAAGGGTCCTGCATGTTGCATGCATTGAGCTCTGGGAGCTCTTGGGGGCTTGGGGTACTTACTGGAGCGACATACGACCACAGGGTAACTCACCCTCGCATGGTGGTGCACTATGTACAGGGTGACAGGTTCAACCTTCCCCTGTAATACCCAATGGCGACTGTGGAACAGGATTATTAGTTCTCTTGTGGGCCGGGATGATTAGTTCTCCCGTGGCAATTTTGGGACACGATGATTCATTCTCCTGTGGACAGGATGATTAGTTCTCCTGTCGAGGCATCCTACCCATGCAGTCTGGGACTCATGGGAAGTACCTCTCATCTGATCAATGAGCAGGGAAATGGGGTTAGGGACCATAGTAATACTATCGATGGACGCATCGTTGTATCTATTGTACTCCCTATGCTAGGATGACCTCCATTGATCTGGGATCAGTATGTGTGGTTTGAGACACTCTCTTGCGATATTGATCTAGGATCAATAAAACTGACTTCGGGTCAGTAAGAGTGATATGACACACTCTCTTTAGACGAAACTGACTTCCGGTCAGTAGAGAATTGTATGAGACATTCTCAATCAATTCTTCTTCTTCATGGTTCAGTAGAGAAGAGAAAAACAGTGCAAGGTACTGATGGCAGAGATAGTACAATCAAACATATGGATCAGTGGATGGAGTTCTCCCTAGTTGAGAGGGATTGTTAAATTTGGCAACTAGGGCCAAACTCCATGTGGGTCATCTTATTTATGGCAACTGATATTTTTCTCGGATCCCTCTCATCGAGAGGTGTAGGATTGATCTAAAGATCATCCGATTCCGATAAGTATTCATGGAGATATGAATTTATTTGTGTTATTGGACAAATCGTCAAGGTCAGCCAGCAACCAAATAAACCCCACAAGTGCTCAGCTTTTTAGTATAAAAGGAGATGACTTGAGAGTCATTTCTTACACTCACTTCACTCATGATCTCTCTCCACTTGTTTTAGGTTTGGTGGCCTAGAGAGATCTAGAGGGAGAAGCCTTAGACGTTGAACCTAAGATGCCCTAGTCGCAGTCTTATGAGGAGATCATCTTGCAGGTAAGAGGAGATCTATACGCTGCCATAGAGGAGACTAATTCGCTGCCTTAATGAGATCTAGACGTAGTCATGGAGGATCATGGAAGAGTCTTATACGCACCCTAATCACAGTCATGCAAGAAGACCATCTAGCTGCAGCCTTGAAGAAGATCAGACCGCAGATCCAAGAAGCCCTAGCCGTAGTCAATTCTAATACACAGTTAGAAGAGGCCATTATCTGCAACTAAAAGAGCCCTAATCCGCAACAGAAGGAAGGCCCTAATCCGCAGCTAGAGGAGGCCCTAATCCGCAGTTAAGAAGAGGACAAGACATGAGGAATGATAGGACTGTTTTGGGTTAGTTTCTTCCTCTACACAAGTCCGAGTTGAGTGGAAAGGAAGTCGTAGCTCATAGAAGGATTCTAGGGTCACTTAAGCGCTGACTTAAGGAGTCGCAGAGTACTAAAGTCTTAACACAGCCACAGGTCATTTTGGGCAGCTGTAAAAGGAGGCCGAGACTCTATTTTAGGGAGTTGTTCAGCTCAGCAAGAATAAAAGGAAAGGCCGCAACAATTTCAAGGAATATTGGGCATGTTTGAGTTGGATGAAGATGATTGTCAGCTTGCCCGAAGCAGACCTTAAATTGCAGCAGAGATATATCAATCAAGGGGAAGATGCATGTTGCATCTATGTTGAGTTTGTGCTAGGTGGAAGATTGTCCATGCGTGGACAGAAGTTTATACAGCCTGTGGGAGCAAGTGAAAACAAGCTATAGCCTTGGGTGTAGGATCTAGGTGACTAATGCAGTCATGGATGGCGCATAGATCCGCATTATAGAGGACAGTTTAGGATGTCCTTCTCGGAGGTTTGATGTCTCGGATGAGGTACAGTTAGGTACCTCTGCTAAATCATATCTACAAGTTACAGCTAGCTGCTTTGCTAGGCTGCAAGCCATAGCAAGCAGCTAAGGTTGTTCCATGACTGTGTTGCAGTATGCAGCATGTAGATGACAGCATGTTGGGTGCAACATAGTAATGAAGTGTTGCATAGTGATGATGAGATGCAGCATGATGTAGGATGCAGCATGATGAGATGCAGCCTGATGTTGGATGCAGCTTGGTGATGGATGCAGCAAGGTGATGGAATCACCTTGGAAGAATGTTTGCCTTCATCCGAATTCAGAACTGCAATCCATGTCCTCAGATCTACAACCTCATCGGTGAAGATCTCTGCTCTTATTTTGTCAAGTCAAAGTGTTGGCTTCTGATGTACATGTACTATCTCTCTCTGTTGAACTATTGAAGAATATAAGAAGAATTGACAAAGGGTTTCCCCACATTGGGGTTTGTCCCTGGCTGGCACCACATCTTGTGTCCTCTTGTCTTCTGCGATTTATGTTTATGTTCCATTCGCAGTTTACTTTAATGCTGATGTGATTGCTAATCTGGAAAAGATATTGAGCTAACTAAGAAAATTGAAATAAATTGCTCTAAGCATAGAACATAACTAAAATTTAACAGCCACATCTTGTGTCCTCTTGTCTTGGCTTGTCTTCTGTGGTCTATGTTTATGTTCTATCTGCAATTTACTTTAAATGTTGATGTGATTGCTAATTTGGAAAAGATATTGAGCTAACTAAGAAAATTGAAATAAATTGCTCTAAGCATAGAACATACCTAAAATTAACAAGGTAGATAGACAATTATTGATCATTATTCCTAGATTGATGAACATGTGCTCAATACTCCTTGTTTTGATCCATTGTATGGGAATGAAGAGAATTCTAGTGAATGTCTTGAAATCATTTATGATGATTACTTTGACATTAAAGATGTTCATTTATCTTTCAACCCATTAAATCCTCATGATCAAAGTCAAATGAAATTTGAAA
>APFE030132287.1:1224-12858 GCA_000404065.3 Pinus taeda | reverse complement strand
TCATCTCCTCTGTCAGCAAGGCTGAAACTATTTCATCAAACTGCAAGGCAGTGGCATTGCTACCTATTGCAATAACCAGACTATCTCACGAATCTGGTAGAGAACAAAACAAACTGATGCACTTACCTTCATCTGATATTTTAATATCAACAGATGCTAACTGACTTACCATAGTATTAAATGCATTCAGATGCTCTGTCATCAAGTCTCCATCTTTCATCCTCAAGTTATACATCTTTTTCCGCAGGAATAATTTATTCACCAGAGACTTATATTGGTACAAAGTCTCTAACTTGTCCCACAAAGCCTTCGTCGTAGCTTCCCCTAATACATTCAACAATACTAAATCTAGGACACACAATCGTATTGTGCTCTTTGCCTTCCGATCCAACTTCTTCCATTCTTCATTGAACACTCCCATTGGTTTAGTACCTGGATCTACCGTGATCCACTGATCTTTATCCACCAACAGATCCTCCATCTTGAGTTCCACAATTCAAAACTCTGACCATTAAATTTCTCGATCTCTATCTTTCCACTACTCACCATCTTCTTTCACCACCAAAATCGATCTCGCAGATCTCCCACTCAACAGGGTCTACCAGTGGCCTGACCGAAACCCCTCAGCAAAAAAGGTGTCCCCTTGAAGCCAAAACAGCTATGATACCAAATGTAGGTTTTAACTCCATACATAAATTACTTGCATACAAATTCTAAAACACATAAAATAAACAATGTGAGAACATAACACATAAAACACATATACACAGAGATTTTCCCCTACATCCCAAAACTGGGACTACCAGCTTGATTTTTTCATTATGTTCCTTTCAGTGTTACAATACATATTTATACATGTTGAAGCATCCAATACCATGGACCAAAAAACCATCGTGTCCAAAACCATGGACTGAAAACCATCGCGTCCAAAAACATGTGTGAAAATCATGCACAAAACCATAGGTGGGTCTGCCCAACCTAACATAGGGTCCAAAACCAAAATTTCCCGGGTGCTGCCCCAGACCCCATAAAGTAGGGTTACGGGTGCCCCTCAAACCCCCTGTGACCTCCCCCCCTCTAACCCCCAGTTAACTACATGGGATAGTCATGGAAAGAATATAACACAACCCAACATTTCTTTCTCTATATAAATATACATAAAGTTGATATTTAAATATATTAATTAACATGAATATTCGAATATTTTATTTAAATATAATATTGATTTTTTTTAGTTTCAATTGCTTTATCACTCTACATAAATTTGTTATAAAACCAAATAGTTTTTGTTTGCTAGGTTATGTGAGTCCTGAGATGACTGGAACGTCTAACCTGTGGCTTGATTTGTTGTGATCCAGGGGCATCTAAGTTGTCAAAATCACCAAGGGATCACAACCAACCTAGGCCACACCAACCCTTTGCATGACTAGATTTTTCCCACAATGTTTTGGATCAGTGACCTTTACACCACAGAGTTCCTTAACAGAACGTCTTGTCACCATATGCTTTATGCCCCATGGGATGCTATAAAATTTAATTACTTAATATGGATATTGAAATATTCTCATTATAGCTAACACTAAAATATGTTTTAATTCATATATATTTTTAAAGACCATATGTTAATAATAATATGTTGAAATGAGAATGAATTATACATCTCCTTCATACTTAGTTGTAATATCAGTTTTTTTTAAATACCACATGTCAACTCTATATTGAGTAGTGAAAGAATTATAGATATCCCTTAGAATAAAAAGACTTCTTCCTCACACTAAAAAGTCATAAACGAAATTATAATTTTTTAAACTTCAATATCTTATCACTCTATATAAATCTGATGTAAAATTAAGGTGGACATTGAATTATTTTATTAATTGCCAATGTTGAAGGATTTTTTTGTTACTAATATTTTTTAATTGGTTAATGTAAGTATTGTTTTATTATTTTAAAATGTAAAGTCACGGAAAACATCTCCAATCTAGGTTGTAAAGTGTCTCTCAACACAATTAACATTAATGTTGCATTAATGGTTGAAGAGGGTTGATGAGGTTAACAATAGTTTACAAGGAATATTAATATTACATTGGTCTTCTTTTGAGAAACCACTTTAAAAATGTAAAATTTTATTTATTTAATTATTTTCTTACCATGTCTGACCATGGTTGACTATTAATGTAATAATGGATTTGTGTTACATTAATGTAATATTGTTGAACAAGGTTGACTATGGATAAACTTAGTGACAAGTTTGACTATGGGTGAACTTGCTTGACCATGTTGCCCATGGTTGATGGTTGTTGTGGTTGAGCAATGATAAACATGGTTGACCATGGTTGATATTGTTCAAACAAGTTGACTATAGTCGAACTTTGTGACCATGTTTGAGCATGGTTGAGCTTGCTTGACCATGTTTGAGCATGGTTGAGCTTGCTTGACCATGTTTGACAATGGTTGAGATTATTTGAAAATGGTGGACTATGGTTGGACATGGTAGATAAAGGTTGTTAGCATTTACCTATGACTGTGATGTTCATGTTGACCATGTTGACCATGGATGACCAAGTTAACCATTGTCAACTATGTTAACCATCTAGACCATTGTTGATCATGGTTTGGCCATGTTTGACCTTGGTTGAACATGGTTGTCCATCTTAACCATGTTGACCATTTTGAACTTGTTGTCTACAATTGACTATGGTGAACCACATATGACCATGCTTTAACTTGTTTGACCTCATTTAACCAAGGGAATATTATCATTGACTTAGTTAACACATGGTTGACCATGATTGTCAATGGTTTTGTTTGTTACATTGCAACATCATTTTTCTATCCAATTGTGATAATGTATGATGTCCATCACATCATGGAATCATTAATGATGCCATGCATCACATTGTGATGACATTTACTATTGATCATATTATGATGTTGTTTATTTTTCGTCACATAGTGGCAACATTTATTGTTCATCAAATTGTAATGTATTGGGTGTGAAGTCTGATTATGTTTGTAATTCAAAGGTCTTCTTTCAACTGTGTTTGGATCCCAGTCCCTAAAATGGGGGTGTGGGGGGGCTTCCCTCTCACTACTACTACAGGGGGGTGTGGATTGGCGATAGTATGCAAGGGAGTCCTCCCAGTGATGTTTTGGGGGCAGCACCCTCAGAAGAAAATTTGTTTGAGGAAATTTCCTTGTAAAATATTGTAATTTTGTAGTCAATATAGACCAGTGATTAGGCAGAAAATAGGATTGTAGAAGGTATGTTAATTTAGTGTTTTTTTTCCCTAGAAGAAAACCCTTGGTTTATATGAGGGAGTTGTATTGCAACTGTGTATTATTCTATAAAAATAAGGAAAGTGAGGAGATTTAATACTATGTATGTAATAACTTTCGACATAAGGAAAGTGAGTGTAAAATTAAGACGTTAAGGTATTATAAGCACTATAGTGAAGAACATATCACTAAGGAATTGGGAAGGAATTCTAAGGGTGTAGAACATTGTGGATTTGCAATCTATGCTCAAAATCAAGGAAATAAATAACACATTAATAACCATTGTTCGAAGTATATGACTAGAGACAAGAGAAAGTTTTTCTTTGAATGAAGAAAAAACAGGTAGAGTTTCCTTTTGTAATAATGCACCAACAAAGATAATGTGAAAAGGAATAATGGTCTTAGAAAACTGAAAAACCAAAGCTCAAATTGTATTATGTGTAGATGGTTTTAAGCATAATATTTTAACTTTTATTCAATTGTGTGACCAAGGACATGAATTTATATTTAGGTTAGATGGTTTTGAGTAAAGAAAGCCTATTCAATAAAAAAATGTGGAGACAATTATGAAATTGAGTAATGTATATGTTTTGTATGGTGGCAAAGACAGTTTTCATATGCAAAAGGTGGATGAAAATTGATTATGACATAATTGATTCGGACTTGTAATCTTTAACCATTTAGTAAAGCTCAAAAAAAAGTAGGCATTGAGAAATATGCCCAAAATCTCAAAGCCACATGACATTATTTGTAAATCATGTCATTTCGGAAAGAAAACTTGTGTTGTTCAAAGCAAAGGATAATTTTATATCAAGGCCATTGGAACTCATTCATATAGATCTCTATGGTCCCACGAAAGAAATATCCATGAGGTGAGAGGTATTTCATGCTCTTAATTGATGACTTCACAAGAGTGACTTCAGTTGGTCTTATTAAAGAAAAATATAGAGCATTTGAGAAATTTAAAATACTCAAGGCCCAAGTAGAAAATGAGATGGATTTGAAGATAAAATGTTTGAGGCCATCAAGTGGGATAATTTACCTAAGATGAATTCAATAATAATTTTGAGAAGCATGGAATTAGGAGGTAGTTCTTGATTGTAATAACTCCAAAACAGAATGATGTAGTTGAGAGAATGAACATAACAATGCAAGAAGTAGTAGGGGAAATGATTGATGAAGAAAAATTAACTCATACCTTTTGGGGAGAAGATGTCTAAACAACAATCAAAATTATAAATAAGGCTCATCTAAGAGAAAAAAGAAATAAGACCCCCTATGATCTATGGGATGGTAGACCAACCTTAGTAAAAAATTTCAAGATCTTTGGGAGCAAATGTTATATTAAGAGAAACCAAGACAACATAGGAAAGTTTGACTCAAGTGAAGATGAAAGAATGTTTCTTGGAACATTTTCTAGAAGCAAAGGCTACAAATGCTACAATAAAAATTGTGTAAAATTGTTGAGACACCAATACATAAAGAAATACTATAGACCATGAGACACGAATAAAATTACCATGAGAAATTAGTTCATGCAAAATGATAATATATAGTAACTCGATAGAATCTAAATCATTGAAAATGTAGCAAATCAAAAGCATATATTATTGGGCAAGAATTCTATACTCCAATCACCACAATTGAGTGAGTACAAGTTCCAAGCATGAACCGGGTTCCAAAAGACTTATTGACTTTTTTGCTTTATAGTAAACGTGCACAAGCTATTCATTGAGTTTTGCAAAATAAATCTGCAAAGGATATCCATTGAGTTTTTAGATTTAAAAAAAACAGTAAACTTGGTTACTAGGAAGCATGTTAAATATATATCTATTTAGTTTTGAAAAAAAATAAACAACAGTAAAATTTGTTATTTAGGCACGAGTTGTTTTTTTTGTAAGTAAACTTTGCTACTAGGAAGCCAATTGAATATATATCCATTTAGTTTCAAAAAATTTAAACAAGATTAAAATTTTGTTATTTGGACATCAATTTTTTTTAAATAAAAGAGTAAATTTTGTTACTAGAAAGCAGGTTGAATATATTTATTGAATTTTGATAAAATTTAAATAAAATATAAACTTTATTATTCAAAAGAAAGTTATAATATATTTATTAATTTTGTTAAAATTTAACCAAAAAAACTAAACTTTGTTGCTTAAAAGTAAATTGAATTTTACAGAACAAATTTAAATAAAAGAATATATACTTTGCATGGAATCTTTCAAATTAATTTAAAAGATCCATCATAAATACAGATCTAACATGAGCCTAGAGGGATCAAATTTATTGAGGTGCAAACTTTTTTAGAGTTCAAAAGACAATATGTTATTTTTCATTGTTTAAATTGTGTTTTTGAATGCTAAATAGGGTATATATAGGACGAAATAAAAATTTTGAAATATTTTTGAAAAGTGTAAGATTTAAACATCTGATTCACACAATTTTTAACTTCTAATTACTTTACAACATATTGATCTTTTTTAACTATAGCAGATTATTTTTCTTTTTAGAACATAATTTTATTTTTTATTTTTATTTTAAAGAAGCACGGATGGATGGACAAACGTACACATTTCCTCAATAGAATGAGCCTCTCCGTTCAATATATGAATACACTTGCAACTAAAAATAAATCTCTCTCAAAATCTAAAACATAAATAATCACAAATAACAAAGTGCACAAAAGAAAAATAAAATAAACAAAAACAAATAAATCAACAAAATAAAGAGCCCATAAAAATAATTTGATTAGGGTTTTAAATCGATCCATAACAAATTTCTTTTTTAAGAATAGATCTGTACAAGCTATTGTTATTTCTTTCTTAAGAATAGATATGTACAATCTACTCATTAATGGAGTCCGTAAATAAAATTTAATTAAACTCCTCACTTAAATGATAATGATTTTTCTATTACACTAACTTTGTACAAAGTTATTCATTGAGTTTTGCAGAAAAATGAAATGAATAAATAAGCTCTCATACTGTGTGGAATAAATTTAAATCAATGAATAAACATTACTAATAGAAAGGAAAGGAAAGTCCATTGAATTTTGCATGAATATATACTTAGAACAGACTTAGGCCCTCTTAAAATCTGAATAACAAAATATAAAAAGAAGAACAACAAAATTAGACATCATGGATATGATCAGTTCATACAAAGATGAAACCCATCAATTAAACCCATCAAATCTTATTGTTCAATGAGACTCATCAATCAATCTTATTGTTCATGCTAATGCTTTGGTACCCTAGAGGAATTTTTGTGAAAATCGAATCCAAAAGAGAGAGTAAGAGGGTTAACACTCATCTTCGTCATGTTCTTCTCCTGGCACTGGAAATTGAAATCAAATGACTTCAGAGTGGTTGTTTCCTTTGTAGGAGGATCATTAGGGGAGAGTTGACTGTCCAATACTAGTGAAGAGGAATACAAATCACAAGTACCAGTCTGTAGGCTGGCTGTAGCAACCTTATTGTTCATTACACCTGCTTCGACCCACTCATTGTTGTTGGGTTTTTTAATCATGTCAGGCGCCACAATTTTTCCCCACAAGGGGATCACCATTGGCAGTGACTGTTGTTGCAGAAGGATAGCAAAGTCTATAAAATTGGTGGGAATAATATTGGGAATACTATATGGACTCATGCGGTGTTCCTTCACTCTTTGCGTTTCCAATCCATCATTCATATAAACGTGCGTCCAGGGTTTTATTTGTTCAGAGATATTGACAGACTATTGGTGTACATGCAACTAAGTTAAGCTTACTAAAGCTAACTAAAGCTAAGTGTGCTTTATCTTATGTTAATGTGTACATGTGCCACATGCAAGCAATAAGTTAGCTTTAGTTATTGCATGTACAACTAAGCTTAACTTAGTTGCTTTTATGTATTTATTATAAACCAATATTGTAGAATCAACGAATTTTCATTCTTTTCTCAATTCTTGCTTGCTTCCTTCCTTCTCTTGCAAGCTTGTTTATTGTTTTTGCAGATCTAGATCTGTGGATCTCAAAAATCTTACATGGTATCGGAGCACGGGGATTTGTAATCAGTGCACAAGCAATTTTATTTGCAGGTTTAGAAGATTGAAGCAACAACAAAGAATGGAGTCTCAATTGGAGTTTCCACAATCGGCAATTCTCATTCCATATAATTATTTTGAATGGAAGCCAAAGATTCAACTTCATCTTAGAAGTAGAGGCTTATTTCGAATAACCATGGAAACAGAAGTTGAACCAACATCGGCAATAGAGAAATCAATATATTTCAATCGCATGGATGAGGCCTTCGGCATCCTATGTTTATCTATTTATCCGGAAATGCTATTTCATGTTGAATCATGTTCAACTCCAAATGAAGTATGGAAAATTTTGGAAGGATTGTTTGGAAAACAGGATGAAATATGGCAATCTTTTCTCTTTTCTCTTGGTCATAGTAAAGTTGATTCTACGCATGCAAATGAAGAAAGGAGTGTAAATTTTGATGAAAATATTTTGCATGCACCAGTAGATGAACTTGTTACCAAGTTTCCATCACCACTCATTGATGAGACGAATTCTAAGGACCAGGAAGTTTACATGGGAAGAGAATTGCGGTTGCCGGAGACTGGGCATTATCTGAGGAGTGATCATTCATCTATCGATTCCATAGCCTCGGCTCTGGCACGACTGAATTCGACGGGGACCCTTCATAAGCCGGTTGATTCAAGCACGGTTCCAGAGATCGGAACTCGGAAAGGCGCCGTAGATCGGATGGCAAATACATATACAAATACCCAGAAGCAAGAATAGCATGCGTCAGAATTTTCGGTTGTTTCGAGTTCGCCGACTCACGAACAAGAGCCGCAGCACCTGCAGCTGTAGGTTCTGATTCAAGAATTCCAGAAATTTCACCTGAGGCAACCGGAAGAGGTAGTGTCTTTGCCGGTGGACCCTAATGCAAACCTTAGGAAAATATATTCTGGCCATGAAAGAGATGAGGAATTTTCAAATACCCGGCCCGACCTTGCACAGGATCATCACCAGAGGGAGGCACAGAATCCTAAACACCAGTTTCCATCCGAGTACTACACGAAGGAATAGCGATCACATTTCGTTACGGAGAGCTACCAGCCAATGCTGGACCCCCATAGGGATCATCTGTATCCTGTCTACTACGAGGCGCTGAGGCTCTACCCTCCTCTGCCCATAGACAGGAAACAAGTCTCGGAGGACGTGGTATTGCCAAACGACACAAAATTTAGGAAAGGATTGGCCAAATTGTGGGATGAAACAGGTAAAACGGTGGACACGATAGAAATCCCAGGACTGTCGTTGCTGAGCATATCGGACTTGCCAACCTTTTTGCATCCTTCAAGTACCGATGAGTGCGCGTTGCGATTAGTAATGGATCAGTTTAAGCCTCTTGCGGAGGCAACGTGGGTTCTGGGAAATTCGTTTTCCGAACTGGAATCGGATGAAATAAATTCAATGGAATCTCATATTATTCATTGCCCCAGCCTCATGTTGACGGACGAGGATGTGGCCAAGATGTGGAATGGTATGTGTCAGCCCTTCTTTACAGGTCACCTGGAGCTTCCTGAGGAGCTCAAACTAACGCTTTAGGAAGTGCTCGTCCAGAAGTATTTCAAGAGCAGAAGTTTTGATTCCTGCAAGATCGGGTGAAGGACACGACTACCTAGCAGTTGTCTTTTCTCTACTTTTGCATTATATTTTTGAGGGGGGTTTTCTTCCCACTGGGTTTTCCCTCTTTCCTCCTTTTTTTTATGCATTATATATGGGTACCTAAAATGGTCGTGTTGCCGGGACTCATTCATTTTGCATCACACTCACCTAAGTTATGCTTAAGGGGGGTGTTGGTGTACATGCACTTAGACTAGCTGTGTTGGTGTACATGCACCTAGATTAGCTCCAGTTAACTTATTGCTTGCATGTGGCACATGTACACATTAACATAAGATAAAGCACACTTAGCTTTAGTTAGCTTTAGTTATTGCATGTACAAGCTTTAGTTAGCTTTAGTTATTGCATGTACAACTAAGCTTAACTTAGTTGCTTTTATGTATTTATTCTAAACCAATATTGTAGAATCAACAAATTTTCATTCTTTTCTCAATTCTTGCTTGCTTCCTTCCTTCTCTTGCAAGCTTGTTTATTGTTTTGTAGATCTAGATCTGTGGATCTCAAAAATCTTACACAGACAACCCATTCTTGTTGTTGTCGTGATTAGCAGGCGGAGAGGGAAGAGGAGCGCTAATGGCGGCCTTGGTGGATCTCTGGATGCCGACTGTGTCTAGAGGGAGGGAGGGAGCTGGGAAATTGGTCTTCGCCTTGACTCCTTTCAGAGTTCTAGCGGCATTATCATATGCTCTTGCTACTTCCTCGGCAGTGTCAAAGGTACCCAGCCACCTGCGTCTTTTAATGGAGGGATCTCTGATCACAGCCCCGTATTTACCCCCACGGTCTCTTTCTCATGCCTCTGTAATTCACTTCCTTGGCATCATTCACATCCTCGTCCACTACCCTCTTGCTATGATTTCTATCTGTGGGAGCCATTAAGGTATTTCCTATTACAAATGGAGTGACAGGATACCCAGAGGTTGAACAGGCACTCCTGGTGTCACCTCTCTAATTCGTATATCTCTCTCATTCCTTGCAAGCAAGAAGACGAATGTTGGTCGTGTTAGGATATTCCAACACGTAGGAATAGTTAAGTATAACTTGGTCTAGTATAGAGTTAGGTAAAGTGTGTTTCTTTACTATGTACATTTGTAACTTACAATCTGCCGACGGTCACGATATGTAGTGATCCGACGGTTCATTCTCTCCTCGGTATTACCGACACTTGATCCGTGGCTTGACACCCGATTGGTCCACGAATTCTATTTAAAGCGCATGGAGGGTCATTTGTAGGTTAACCGTGCATGAGAGAAGCTTATGTAAATTTTCATTCTTTTATTATAAATTGCCTGTAGTAGCCACGTTGGCGCAGGCCGTGGACTGTTTCCCTCTCTGAGGGTTTTAACCACGTCAAAATACTGGTGTATTGATCTGTGATCTGTTTGTGAGCGGTGTCCCTTTGGTGTTCTGTCTGAGGAACTTACCCTGTAAATTCCTACATGGTATCAGAGCTATTTGAGGGCCGCGTCCGTTGTTGATCCAAATCTAAAGCCGGTAGAACTGCATGCGACTGCCATCTCCTAGATCTGTTATTTCTGATTGCTTTCGGGACTACTCTGTTGTGTTGGGAGAATCTGTTCCAGTGTGGAACCCCTTTCGTTTCACGCGAAAAGGTTTCCGGTAGCCCTAGCTGCGTCATTTTTTAGATCTGGAGGTATACAGTGTTTATTTGCCGTTTACTGTTATTTTCTCTCTGTTTATTTCGGTTTCGGTTTATTTAGCCTTTTTTTTTACCGTATCTATACCTTTCATTTCTGCGTATGCTCTTTGCCCTGCGACTCTATGCGATCTGGGCAAATAAGAAACAGAAAGGAAGAATTTTTCTCATGCGTATGCTCTTTTCCCTGCACTTTAGTGTGATCTCGGAAAATCAGAAACATTGAGGAAAATATTTAGTTTCCGGGTAAAGCTAACTTAAAGCCGTAAGGCTTGTTTTTTTTGCATGTCCGTGTTGGGTTTTGTGTTTTTGTTTTGTAGGGAGAAAAAGAGCTTTCTCAAGCAAGCACGCAATCCAAAGCATCCGTGACTAAAAGAAAACAAAGCCCACCCCCCTCTCTCTCTCTCTCTCTCTCTCTCTCTCTCTCTATCAATCTTTTTGTATAGCTCACTTGGTTCAAAGCTAATTTAAGAGAGTAGAGGTCTTGGGTTCAAATCTCCTTTTTGTTTAAAAAGGAGCGTTTTTTTTTCATTTCCGCACATTCCCGCACTTTGTCAGCGCCTTCATCAACGTTTTTTAAAAAGGTCATAACTTCTTCATCCGGAAGCCGTTTTCAAAACCGTTTTTTTTTTAACCAGCCTAATTTTTCGAGCTCTTTCCATTGGAACACTTAGTTTCAGCATATCTAGCTTCAGTTTATGTCAAAATGGAAAGTTCATTCCAAGTTATCCTTAACAGCACCAACTACTTCCAATGGTGGTCCTACATTGTGGATTTACTTAGAAGTAAAGGTCTTTACCGAATCGCCACAGGCCAAGAAACTAAGCCAAAAGATGAAGAGAAAGCAGCCAAATGGGAAAATAGGCAAGATCAAGCATGTGGGTTGATAGGGATGTCTATCTCTCCCGATCTTAGATTCCATATTGCTGAACTTGATACTCCTGATAAAGCAATGGAGCAGCTTACAAAAGTTTTTGGAATAAAAAATGAACTTAGAGCCCATCAGCTTGAAAAT
>APFE030132269.1:0-10235 GCA_000404065.3 Pinus taeda | reverse complement strand
CTAAGATGGGTAGCTATATTAGAAACAAATAGATTAAAGTTACTTTCATTTTCCTTTATGAGAAGTAGATAGGAGAGGAGCAAAGAATACCAACCTCGATCTTTTGCTTGGTTCTCTGCTTGTTCCTTCTCCCCTTTGACAGATCTTTGCCGCTCCTCCTTTGACCACTCCACTTCAAAGAGTAGTTGTAAAGTCAAAGGAGCATAATACCTTCAAAGTACAAATATCTACAATCATAAAAAATATAGGACCAGATATATATTGACCACACACATGCATATATTAGCAAACATACAAAAATGTGGAGGAAAACTTGAATAGCTTTATTGATATAAAGATTAGAAGAGAGGATTACAACCCATTGATCTGACCCAACATCATCCTCCCAGCGTGAAAGCCCTTCTTCGCCTCATGAAAAGCTTAGATCACCCAACACTATGATATTCTACCAGGAAACTAACAACACTTCCTTACGAGATACAAGGTTCCAGCCCCTAATCTCTAGATCTTTGGGATGAGGGATCCATATATAGATATTTGTAGAGGTGTGAGTCAGCTCTGGGTTTTTAATTAGTGTCATTCCACTTATAGTTCTTGGCTCCACTTGGAGATTTCATTGATCTCTTACTCATCCCTGGGCGAATTCTGAGAGGCAAGTGTCATATGAGAAGTTTCTAGAAGAATACTTGCTCATCCACTTAGAAAACTGTCTCTGCCACTTGTCGATTCTCACTCATAGTACCCTGTAGAAGGAATTTTCAGTATGCATCGCACCTCCCATGTGTATAGGTGTGATGCATCTCACCCTGACCATGGAGCAAGTGAGATGATCCAGTTTTGACCAGTTCTGAGTAGTTTTTCATGGAGAACTTCTAGGAGATGATGTAATCAGCTGACCTTGTTCCTTTAGGGTATGAAACAACACTTTTAGGGAGTTAGAAGCCCTTGATTTATGGACATATGTGATTGGGGTTGTAGTGACCAAATATGTCTATAACAAGAATGGGCACTGACGAAATACTACGCCAGTTGAGTGACTCGAGGGAAAGTTACCCAATTTATGTTGGGGGCTTGTTGGGATAGGGTCCCTGGGTTCAAATTTTGGTTAAATTTTGTAATCTTCTTTTGTAAGCATGTAAAGTCTCTGTGAAATGGGGAAGTAGAGCGTGAAGCTAGTATGAGTCAAAGGGGCTTTAGTCCCTTAGGTGGGTAAGTGATAGGGAGTTTTGAGACCTACCCATGGTCTGCAAACCATGGTATTGTAAGAAAAATTCTATAAATAGATGAGTCATAGCAAGTCTAAGTATCAAAATTTTTAAGAAGAATCTTTGTAAAGGCAAGACGTTAAGGCAAGAAAAGGTATGTTTCCTATACTTAGGGAAAATGGGAAGGATCTTGTAGCCGAGTGCGCAGATACCTTGATAAATCCACAGGTTGAGTGCATGGGCCCCTTCAACTGAGTGGATAGGGAAAAGAAGTCTGTACTTGAACGATTATACTTAATAAAGATAGTTTTGAGCCAACTTGAATGCATCTGCGTATTATTTCTTATTTCTGTAAGTATCTATAATTTTTCTCGGTGTTATGATTTATATGAATTAACGCTTATTTTCTGCACGAAAATAGTAGATTTGTAATATTTATGCATTTTAAGACTAATTAAGAGCCTTCACGAAGATCTGGAAGTTGTTTAAGTGCATTTACAGTAGTTGTCTGTTCGGAAGGATTAAGGGTGTGCAAAAGTAGATCTAAGCCAAAACGAATGCGGGAACCTATCACATAGACCTCTGGATATAGAAACTTGGTTCTGTCATCCCCTAATATTGCTTCAGGTGAGACTGTAGCCTGTGCTATGCAAGTTGTTTTTGAAAGGGCCAATAGTTAGGGTTTTGTTGGTTGGCACACATAAACGTTGAAACTGGGTTAGGCCCCATCAAGCCAACAACATATATAGATTTCATTGTTTATACACACAGTATATGATTTCAATTGTACATGAAAATATTGAAACAAGTGAGATCACTTTCATTCATGCTTGTAGTAAACTTAAGTTGAATAATAATTTAACTCATAAAACATAGGAAAAATAAATAGATAATAGTACTCGTTCTATTATGACTCTTCTCTTGAGGAAAACAGTATTGGTCCAACCTTCTATTAAGATTACTTGAGCTACAATAATGTAAGCAAAATCTTTCTTCACAAAATTCAGAACCCCTTCTCCATTCAAATGAAGGGGATTTATAGTTTTCAAACAAAATACAGAAATAGAAAAGTAGAATAAAAGTCTGAAGTGATTTCAACAAACATCACTTGAAATAAAATCATAAGACAATTAACCATTTGGGTGGAGCCCATGGTTGAATGCGCATTTGACCAGTGAATATGACATCCCTGAGCACTGGTAGCATATGAGTACTTGTGTTGGATAAACATCTCAACATCAACCATTGACTATGAGGTTTAACTAAGAAATTCCAACAGCATTCTAAGTTAACCTTTGACAACTTTTCAATATTCTCATCCTTCTTCTTTGATAAATTTTGCCATGTCTTGGTTAGTAATTTAATATCAGGCAAAGTTCCCTCTGGGAAGTCTTGAAGCCCGCAGTAAATTGTCACTGATAGATTGAGTGAGGTCATTAGAGATATCACTGGCACTAAATATTGTTGTCTCTACATGTTTCAGTTTGATTTCCCAATCTTGGATGACTATCTCCTTTTGTGACTCTTCAATTGTAGGGAGATTGGCTAATCTTGCTTCAACACTTTCTTGCTGATTTATATAATTTGAGATTTTATCCTCAACTTCATCAAAGCACGTCCTTAGATCACATAATTGATTCACCAATGAATTGGTTGTTTGACTTTGATCCAAAAATGGATCTTTGATAAACCTCTAAGTCTAAAAGACTTCATGCAAGAGGTAAAAGGTGTCAAATGGCACAAATCCGTTGTAAATTACAGGAAATTAAAATTGCAGGTTGTTCCTGGAAATAGTCTCATTATAGAGATCTCCTCATTCTAAATCCAACACAACTTGAATGGGCGAAAACGGACTCCGGATGAAGGAGTTATTGTAAAATGAAAACTTCCCAATGTCCTTAGAAAAGGAGGCAATTTCATTAAAATTTGAACTATATTGAAAATTTTGATTATAGGCTCACGGGCCAATCCATAGCTGACACATAACAGGCCGAGATTGGGCCACATGGCCCACTATGATTGGTCTAAGAAGCATTGATACCACATTGGCGGAGGGCTATATAAAGGAGGAACTATAGGTCTTAAGGCATCGCGACATGTGATTGCTGAAATATCGCATCACTTAAATCCAAAGGAAAGGCCTCAGGTCGATACGACTTGTGATTGTGATCGCCGATATCAGCGGATCACTATCAGTGATCCCAAAAGGGAAGGACCCCGGGCCGATACGACATGCAACTGTGATTGCTGATATCGGCAGATCGTTGTCGGCGATCCCAAAGGGGAAGGACCCCGGGCCATGCGACTTGCAATGTGATGGTCGGACCCGACGGGGCGGTAAACAATATTGGATATATATTGAAGTCTGTCAAAATGCCGTTTTATATGCACTTTCACATATTTCATTTAATAAACGAAAAGAAAAGGGAAGCACGATGTGATGTAAACCGGACCCGAAAGGGTTCAGGAATGAAAATGGATAACATTTGAAATCTGCCAAAGCCACATTTGCATTATTTTCCACGTTTTAATGTATTTTAAAAATAAAAAGGGGAAACCCATGGAGCAGGCCTTGCGACATGTGATAACTACCTACGGGCAGACCCGATGGAAGAATAGAGTGCAGTTATGAAAGTTTGAAGTTCGATATATTGGGTTTTATGCGGATTTCCCATGTTTTCACAACGTTCCCTCTGTAAACAGAGAATGAATGTTACTAAGGATTCAAGTGCCGATTGCCCTCACCTATTGCAAAAACAGGTGGCTGCTTCCCTTGAGTGCATTATACAATGATTATTGAATGCCAAAGAAGGGATTCGAGCAGACATGGTCGGAAGTTGTAGAGCCCGAAAGGGAGAACCAACAGGCAGCGCAATTTTGGCTTTTAAGCCATGAATGTCAAAGACAAAGGGTTGCTGGGTTGTTGAACAGTGGCCAAGTTATTGTTTGCTACTGAATGTTGAAAGTAGTAGCAGTAGAGAGCCAACTTTGCAGAGCTTCTAAATTGTTGATGGTGGCTGAGTTGTTGAAGCAGAGCACAAGTGGGCAGCGTTGAGATAGAGCAGAAGAAAAAGAGTAGGCTACGGGGTCACTTGGAAGCCAAGTGAAAAGCTAAGAGGGTTGTTTTTCTGATAGAGAGCTAGAGAAGCTAGAGCTAAGGAGCCAAGAGCCAAAGAGTCAGAGCCAAGAGCCAGAACCAAGAGCCAAAGAGCCAGAGTCAGAGCCAAGAGCCAGAACCAAGAGCCAGAGAGCCAAGAGCCAGATCTTCAAGAGCCGAAGGGATAAAATGGTGTCTGAACCCACTATTTATGTGTAGAAAATTAGGAGTTAAGTCAAATACTTGTAAAAATACTTACATCATAATCCCATAGAGCCTAGTTGAATTAAGTAGAGCTCACGGAGACGTAGCCCAAGAGTTGTGGGTGAAATCCAAATTAATATTGTTGTTTATGTGTCTTCTTTATTGCTGCATTATCTTTGCTACTTTATTTATTGTTATATGCATTTATATATTAGTTTCAACACATTAATTTACAACACATAATCAGTTTAAACAAATACAAGCATACAACCATATTTTCAAGAATTTCTTAATTCCGCATTGGTTAATCAAATAGACTTGGGAAAATTCAAGCTTTGGAAGTGGGAGAGGTTCTTGTAAGCTAGACAAGAAGCCTAAGAGCCCCATTTTAAGATCAGGTGGTATGAGAGCTTAAGATTGATTAACCCCAACTTCAAGGAAGGTTATATTAGAATGCTTGATCGACAGAGCAAAGATTTCTTGTCTAAAAGGTGTTTGAACAACAAGAGGCTGATTATATGCTTATTTTGCAGACTGACTATTTGCTGAGTTTGCAGAGGTGAAGGGAAAGCTATTGATAGCTCAATCCAAGAAGGACAATAGGAAGAAGGTCTGAAGGCATTCTTCTATCCCAAAGGACCTCAAGGAAATCCAAAGCATAAGAGGTTTTTTGCAAGAGATTTCTTAAATAAGCCCTTTATTTATCTTGATGAAGTTTTTTTTTGTTCATTGGCATAATGACAACTTCTACAAGTGGGTCCTCAAATTCTGCTCTCTTCACAAGATTCCTTGATGAAGACATGAAGCAAGAATTCTCCACCATGATGGATATGTTGAGAGAAATGTATGAGGATGGAAGGAAGAGCAACATGCTTAGAAAGCAGTTGAATTCCATAAAGGAAGAGAAGCAGTTGCTTGCTGAAAAATTGCAGGAAATGGAGAGGCAACTTCATATTGCAAATATGAACCTAAAGAGGATGCATGAGTTTTTAACAGCATTTTGTTGGCCAAGAAGCCTTAGTCAAGTATCGGCTTGAAGAAGAGGTAAGCCATTCTAGTTTTTCTTCAAATTCTTCTGAGCATGCTTGTATTGGTTCTTTTGAAAAACATACTAAAGGCGTAGGTTCCAAGCTAATGTCCAAGATGGGCTATGAAGGAAAGGGCTTGTGAAAGCATGCACAAGGTATTGTTGAACCAATAATGGTTGAGGAAAGGGCTAAATATTTGGGTCTTGGCTATGGGCAGTCTTATGGAGAGAATTCCAAAGCTTCCATGAAGGCCATTGAAACAGTCCCAAGAAAGAGTTTCATTTCATGTTCTCTACCTCAGAAGCATGAAGGTTGTATCCAAGAGGAATAAAATAGCTTGAAACATCAATCGTAGTATGCAAGTGTTCAGAAGCACACACTTGAACCAGAGAGTTGGGGAGACTCTAACAACCTTGAAGAGTTTGATGGTGTTCCAAAGGGAGCCACTTCTTCATTTGCTTCACCTCCTCATGAAGGCAATAAAGGTGAAAGAGGTAGGTATAAATCTGGTTCTAAACATTTTCCTTTTGATTTCACAAAGCATGATAAATTTCCACATATGTATGGGAAAAGAGTTGCATGTTCCTTTTTTGGCTTGGATAAACATGATGTTTCTAGATGTTGGAAGAGAATGGCTACATGCAGGAAGCAGAAGAAGGAAAAGAAGCAAGAAGCCAAAGGTCCATTGGACAAGGCAAATCTAATAGTACCCGATCTATTATGACTCTTCTCTTGAGGAAAACAGTATTGGTCCAACCTTCTATTAAGATTACTTGAGCTACAATAATGTAAGCAAAATCTTTCTTCACAAAATTCAGAACCCCTTCTCCATTCAAATGAAGGGGATTTATAGTTTTCAAACAAAATACAGAAATAGAAAAGTAGAATAAAAGTATGAAGCGATTTCAACAAACATCACTTGAAATAAAATCATAAGACAATTAACCATTTGGGTGGAGCCCATGGTTGAATGTGCATTTGACCAGTGAATATGGCATCCCTGAGCACTTGTAGCATATGAGTAGTTGTGTTGGATAAACATCTCAACATTAACTATTGACTATGAGGTTTAACTAAGAAATTCCAACGGCATTCTAAGTTAACCTTTGACAACTTTTCAATATTCTCATCCTTCTTCTTTGATAAATTTTGCCATGTCTTGGTTAGTAATTTAATGTCAGGAAAAGTTCCCTCTGGGAAGTCTTGAAGCCTGCAGTAAATTGTCACTGATAGATTGAGTGAGGTCATTAGAGATATCCTTGGCACTAAATATTTTTGTCTCTACATGTTTCAGTTTGATTTCCCAATCTCGGATGACTATCTCCTTTTGTGACTCTTCAATTGTAGGGAGATTGGCTAATCTTGCTTCAACACTTTCTTGCTGATTTATATAATTTGAGATTTTATCCTCAACTTCATCAAATCATGTCCTTAGATCACATAATTGATTCACCAATGAATTGGTTGCTTGACTTTGATCCAAAAATGGATCTTGGATAAACCTCTAAGTCTAAAAGACTTCATGCAAGAGGTAAAAGGTGTCAAATGGCACAAATCCTTTGTAAATTACAGGAAATTAAAATTGCAAGTTGTTCCTGGAAATAGTCTCATTATAGAGATCTCCTCATTCTAAATCCAACACAACTTGAATGGGCGAAAACGGACTCCGGATGAAGGAGTTATTGTAAAATGAAAACTTCCCAATGTCCTTAGAAAAGGAGGCAATTTCATTAAAATTTGAACTATATTGAAAATTTTGATTATAGGCTCACGGGCCAATCCATAGCTAACACATAGCAGGCCGAGATTGGGCCACATGGCCCACTATGATTGGTCTAAGAAGCATTGATACCACATTGGCGGATGGCTATATAAAGCAGGAACTATAGGTCTTAAGGCATCGCGACATGTGATTGCTGAAATATCGCATCACTTAAATCCAAAGGAAAGGCCTCGGGTCGATACGACTTGCGATTGCGATCGCCGATATCAGCGGATCACTGTCAGTGATCCCAAAAGGGAAGGACCCCGGGCCAATACGACATGCAACTGTGATTGCTGATATCGGCAGATCGCTGTCGGCGATCCCAAAGGGGAAGGACCTCGGCCCATGCGACTTGCGATGTGATGGTCGGACCCGACGGGGTGGTAAACAATATTGGATATATATTGAAGTCTATCAAAATGCCATTTTATATGCACTTTCGCATATTTCATTTAATAAATGAAAAGAAAAGGGAAGCACGATGTGATGTAAACCGGACCCGAAAGGGTTCAGGAATGAAAATGGATAACATTTGAAATCTGCCAAAGCCACATTTGTATTATTTTCCACGTTTTAATGTATTTTAAAAATAAAAAGGGGAAATCCATGGAGTAGGACTTACGACATGTGATAGCTACCTACGGGCAGACCCGATGGAAGAATAGAGTGCAGTTATGAAAGTTTGAAGTTCAATATATTGGGTTTTATGCGGATTTCCCATGTTTTCACAACGTTCTCTCTGTAAACAGAGAATGAATGTTACTAAGGATTCAAGCGCCGATTTCCCTCACCTATTGTAAAAACAAGTGGTTGCTTCCCTTGAGTGCATTATACAATGATTATTGAATGCCAAAGAAGGGATTCGAGCAGACATGGTCGGAAGTTGCAGAGCCCGAAAGGGAGAACCAACAGGCAACGCAATTTTGGCTTTTAAGCCATGAATGTCAAAGACAAAGGGTTGTTGGGTTGTTGAACAGTGGCCAAGTTATTTGTTTGCTACTGAATGTTGAAAGTAGTAGCAGTAGAGAGCCAACTGTGCATAGCTTCTAAATTGTTGATGGTGGCTGAGTTGTTGAAGCAGAGCACAAACGGGTAGCGTTGAGATAGAGCAGAAGAAAAAGAGTAGGCTACGGGGTCACTTGGAAGCCAAGTGAAAAGCCAAAAGGGTTGTTTTTCTGATAGAGAGCTAGAGAAGCTAGAGCTAAGGAGCCAAGAGCCAAAGAGTCAAAGCCAAGAGCCAGAACCAAGAGCCAAAGAGCCAGAGTCAGAGCCAAGAGCCAGAACCAAGAGCCAGAGAGCCAAGAGCCAGAGCTTCAAGAGCCGAAGGGATAAAATGGTGTCTGAACCCACTATTTATGTGTAGAAAAACAGGAGTTAAGTCAAATACTTGTAAAAAGACTTACATCATAATCCCATAGAGCCTAGTTGAATTAAGTAGAGCTCACGGAGACGTAGCCCAAGAGTTGTGGGTGAAATCCAAATTAATATTGTTGTTTATGTGTCTTCTTTATTGCTGCATTATCTCTGCTACTTTATTTATTGTTATATGCATTTATATATCAGTTTCAACACATTAATTTACAACACATAATCAGTTTAAACAAATACAAGCATACGGCCATATTTTCAAGAATTTCTTAATTCCGCATTGGTTAATCAAATAGACTTGGGAAAATTCAAGCTTTGGAAGTGGGAGAGGTTCTTGTAAGCTAGACAAGAAGCCTAAGAGCCCCATTTTCAGATAGGTGGTATGAGAGCTTAAGATTGATTAACCCCAACTTCAAGGAAGGTTATATCAAAATGCTTGATCGACAGAGCAAAGATTGCTTGTCTAAAAGGTGTTTGAACAACAAGAGGTTGATTATATGCTTATTTTGCAGACTGACTATTTGCTGAGTTTGCAGAGGTGAAGGGAAAGCTATTGATAGCTCAATCCAAGAAGGACAATAGGAAGAAGGTCTGAAGGCATTCTTCTATCCCAAAGGACCTCAAGGAAATCCAAAGCACAAGAGGTTTGTTGCAAGAGGTTTCTTAAATAAGCCCTTTATTTATCTTGATGAAGTTTTTTTTTGTTCATTGGCATAATGACAACTTCTACAAGTGGGTCCTCAAATTCTGCTCTCTTCACAAGATTCCTTGATGAAGACATGAAGCAAGAATTCTCCACCATGATGGATATGTTGAGAGAAATGTATGAGGATGGAAGGAAGAGCAACATGCTTAGAAAGCAGTTGAATTCCATGAAGGAAGAGAAGCAGTTGCTTGTTGAAAAATTGCAGGAAATGGAGAGGCAACTTCATATCGCAAATATGAACCTAAAGAGGATGCATGAGTTTTAACAGCATTTTGTTGGCCAAGAAGCCTTAGTCAAGTATCGGCTTGAAGAAGAGGTAAGCTATTCCAGTTTTTCTTCAAATTCTTTTGAGCTTGCTTGTATTGGTTCTTTTGAAAAACATACTAAAGGCGTAGGTTCCAAGCTAATGTCCAAGATGGGCTATGAAGGAAAGGGCTTGCGAAAGCATGCACAAGGTATTGTTGAACCAATAATGGTTGAGGAAAGGGCTAGCTATTTGGGTCTTGGCTATGGATAGTCTTATGGCGAGAATTCCAAAGCTTCCATGAAGGCCATTGAAACAGTCCCAAGAAGGAGTTTCATTTCATGTCCTCTACCTCAGAAGCATGAAGGTTGTATCCAAGAGGAATAAAATAGCTTGAAACATCAATCGTAGTATGCAAGTGTTCAGAAGCACACACTTGAACCAGAGAGTTGGGGAGACTCTAACAACCTTGAAGAGTTTGATGGTGTTCCAAAGGGAGCCACTTCTTCATTTGCTTCACCTCCTCATGAAGGCAATAAAGGTGAAAGAGGTAGGTATAAATCTGGTTCTAAACATTTTCCTTTTGATTTCACAAAGCATGATAAATTTCCACATATG
>APFE030132266.1:0-32507 GCA_000404065.3 Pinus taeda | reverse complement strand
TTATTTTATTTTTTTCTGAATAAGGCTACTTCTATATTAATACAAAATATTTTACACCGAGGCCGTGACCTCATAGTGCTAGCCCAAAATTGCGGCTTGATTATAGTCAAAGCAAATTTGTGTACCAAAATCCATTGGAGTATTGCCCTCCAAAACTATAGAGAGCCTGTTCCTGAGTAAAGAAAAAATACATAAAGCCCCATAGTTGGACTTGTAATCTTGGGTTGGTCCTGAATTGTATGTCAACCAGAACTTGGAAATGGAACTTGAACCGAAGCTCGACGACAACCTAGACTGTAAAACTAGACAAGGTAGTTGTGACCAGCTACATGACAAATATCTGACAACAGAGGTAACTGTGACTGCGACCAAAAATGGAATTTGAAGACTAGCGGGATACCCTTTGCATATAGAAAATAGGCAGTAAGAACTAATGCACTTGTAATCAAAATTAGGATAGTGAAAAGTGGAACTTCTCAAGCTGGCAGATGTGTGACAGAGCCAAAAGGAACCAACCTGCTTAAGCCTCAAAAGAGGGGTCAAGCGGCTCCTTGGTAATGCGACAGTCAAATTTGTTATCCTCATTGTCATCAGAGGATCTTGATGGATTCTTCATGTTCTATGAAGCCTTGCCTTTACCAGAGCCTGAAGCTTTGCTCTGATACGCATTTGCCTGGCTGGGACCTAGATTTTCTGCCACTGGCCTGTCCAAAGTTGCTTTGAAGGAGCGGGTTCCATGACTCACATTGAGCTCGTCAAGCTCAATGGTAACCGTGGCCATGAAGGTGGAAGAGCCATGACTGCAGGGGAAACATAACCGAGTGGCATTGGGCGTTGAATGGAATGAGCTTAGAACTGGAATTTGTATCCCTCTGCCTCTACCCCGACCGCTTCGAGTGGCAGGGTATCTATTCAAGTGCAGGAACAGATCTGAAGTTGAGGAGTCTGTCATGGGGGAGGTGGCTTGGCGCCCAGATTGCCCATGAGAGCTACCTCTTCTGCATCTCACCCGCTTACGCAATTTTGGCATAGCTGGAGGGGCGGGTTGTACCTGACTTCTTGGAGCACGAAGGAAGCTGTGAATGGGGAAAACAGACTTGGCTTCAGAGCTCAGGGTAGCAAGCGGGTAACGAGCATGAACACGAGGGGTCCAGAGGATGGCGAGGAGGCAAAGACAGAAGTCTCTCCAGTGAGCCGAATCCTAGTTAGCTTCCGAGAGAGGACGATGACAAGCCGATGCAGTTGCAATGGAAGAGGGGCCTGAGTGGAGAGGATAAACATGATTATGGCGGGTTGATGGCGCCATGATCAAGAAATTAGCCACAGTAAATGACTGTCCTCGTGTCATTAAAGTCGCCTTAAGGTGGAGCAAGTGCGGAGTGATAACCAAAGCCTCGAGAGTGTGAGTGGAAGTACAGTACAAATGCGTGTCCATCCCGATCACTGACCACGCGCCTTTATTACCGTTAGACACCCGGATCTGGGATGGATAGGTCTTGTTGCACCAGAAGAGTGGAGTTTCTTTTGAGTTGTGGATCATTGGAATAGTTTAGTGGGCTAGAGAAGAAGGGGAGCTACTGATCAGTCCCTTGATTAGCTAGTCTGTCTGCAACTTTGTTAGTTGTACGCTTGATGTGCTTGAAGGAAATGTTGCGAGGAGTTTTTAGTCATTCTTCGATTTGTTCCAGTCTACTAAGAAGCCTCCAACTTGAAGCTATCTTTGCAACTAAGGATCCTGATTGTATCCGGATGGCAGCTTCTATGAGAATTTGTGAATCCCCTTCAACCTCTAAGGGGAGCAAGTTCTCTATTTCTGCTATATATAACCCCTACCATAGACCTTCAATCTTAGCTACGTTGTTGGTGTCTCGTCCCATCAAAAAATGATACATATGCAGGATCGATCCCTCAGTGTTTTTGATGATGCCCCCGAATCTAGCCGGCCCAAGATTGCCCTTAGCCGCTCTGTCAAAGTTTAGCTTGTAGGGGTGGATGATTGGAGGAGACCAAGAGTGCGCTGACTCAGAGTGTATAGTATTATTAGCCTTGTTAAGATTTAGAGAGGTGAGATTTAAATTCCAGTTGGCGAGAATGAGGCATTCTTGAGGGGAGGCTGGCATGTCTGAGTCTTGCCATTGACTGAGAGCTAGAGTTTCTTGAAGATTCTGCTTCAGGAGGAGCCAAAGGATGTCAAGAGGTGAGTTGTGATTTTTGAAGATCCTGCTACTTCTTTCCTTCCAGATGATCCAAAAAATGAAGCCCGGTAGGAGGTTCTAGAGAGCATTGAGAAAAGTACTTTGGAAAGGCTTCTGTGGCTAGGTTCTGATAATGTTTACTATATCTCCCTCACTTCTACCTATTCTTCCATTACAGTGTGTTGTTCTCTCCCACATTTGTGCTGCTAGAGGGCAGGTGTTCAAGAGATACCTAGTGTCCTCTGGGTGAAGATTGCAGTTGGAGCATCTAGATGGTCTGATGAATCCTCGCTTTTGTAAGTTATCCCATGTGAGGATCCTTTTTTTGCTGAGAAGCCAAAGGAATGTGGATACCTTAGGCCATATTTCGGTTGCCAGACTTGATCCCAAAGTTGATCCTTTACTATCTAGATGGGGTGATGAAGGATTTGATATGCTTCCTTGGTGGTAAACATACCCTTGGTGGTGTATCCCCATCTCAATCAGTCTTTCTGCTAAGAGAGTTTGATTTTCCTCAGATTGAGTTCTTGATCAACTTCGTCATATGTTTCCTCCTGCCAGTTGGTCTGCCAAGTGTTTGCCGATTTCCATAAATGAAAGCCTTGGGGGGATTGCTGCTGCCAGAATTGGTGTACATGGATTTCTTAGTCTGCTGCATGGTTGCTTGCCACTTGGGTTTGTTAAAGAGGGAGGCAAGTTTGGGAAGTTGTTTCCAGGAGTCATCCCAAAATCTCGCAGTCGTGCCTGAATGAATTTCCCAGAAGCTATGTGTTTGAATGAAAGTGCTATGTATCTTGGCAGCATTCCAGATTAGCGAGCCAGGAGTTGTTGGACTGCAGTGGATTAGTTCCTCTTTTTACTTCCTGGGGCATACTTGGCCTGCCAAAGACGACCCCAAGGAGTATGCAGTTTAGTGATCCAATTCCACCATATGCGCGCCCCCATGATTTTGTTGCTGTGATGGGGATCCCGAAGACCTAGTCCCCCTTCTGATTTCGGAAGACATATTTCCGTCCATTTGACTAGGGCCCATTTTCTGTTGTGGCCAGTTGACCCCCAAAGGAAATTTCTTTGCATATTGCGAATATTCCTCAGTACCCATTTTGGGGCTGCTAAAATTGAGAACAGATACAGAGGCATGGCTTGAAGAACTGATTTGATGAGGATAATCCTACCGGCGATCTTGAGGGAACGGAAAGTCCAGGAAGAGATCTTGGTCTCTAAGTTGTCAAGGAGGGCCTTCTAAGATGAATGTTTGATGGCAGAGTCAAACAGGGGGGCTCCCAAATATTTCGACGAAAGTTTGGCTATGGAAAAGCCTAGAATTCTAGCTATGTTCCTTTGCGTGAGAACAGGAGTATGGAAGGGAAAGAGCTGAGATTTGGAGGCATTGATGGTGGTGCCTAAGGCTTCTGAAAAAAGATTGAGTATGGATTTGAAGGCAGAGGCTTCTTGAACTGATGGATAGCCAAAAAACATATTATCGTCAACAAACTGTTGGTGAGTGATGGGAGGCTATCCATGCAATGAAATGCCTTTTAAGGAATGAGAAGAAGAGGCCAAATGAAGAAGGCAGCTAAGCCCTTCAGCCATAAGAACAAAAATGAAGGGGGAAATAGGATCTCCTTGACTAATTCCACTAGAAGGCTGAAAAGGAGGTGAGGGGGACCCGTTGAGAAGAATGGAGAAGCTAGGGGAGGAAATGAGATTCATTATCCATCAGGTCCAGGTAGCATTGAAACCAAATGCAAGTAAGATGTGTTTGATGTAGGTACAACTTAGTTTATTGAAAGCTTTGGAGAGATCTAGTTTGAGAATCATACCTAGTTTTTTCAATATCTTGAGAGAGTGGATCACTTCGTCAGAGAGAATGATGCCATCCAGAATCTGGCACCCTTCTACATATCTTGTCTGCTCTGGCGAGATGAGAAGAGGGAGAAGAGGTTTGAGTCTGTTCGCCACTGCTTTAGATATAATCTTATAGATGACATTGCATAGTGCAATTGGTCTATATTTGTCAGGGGTCTTGGATTCTTCCACTTTAGGAACGAGCGCTAAGAAGGTCGTGTTGAGGGAAGGAAGGACCCAATGCATTGACCGAGATTCCTCCACTAGTTCCCATACCTCTGTTTTAATGAGCTCCCAGAAAGCATGAAAGAAGTTGGTTGTGAATCCATCGGGTCCAGGTGTCTTACCATCCTTGAGTTGGGTCATTGCATCCTCCACTTCCTGCAAAGAGATAGGTTGAAGAAGTCTTTTGTTGTGATCTTCATTAATGATTTTAGGAATGTGTTGCACTATATTTTGTATGGCTTGAGTTCTGCTACTCGACGGTTCTTTGAGAATATTCTGAAAGTGTTCTTGGAATTCCTGTACTATGTCTTCATGCTTTTCTAGTTTCTCCCCTTGTTGATTGTTGATAAAGGCGATGTTGTTGTGTATTCTCCTTTGAATGGTTAACCTGTGAAAGAATTTTGTATTTTTCTCCCCATCCCTGAGCCATCTGATCTTGGATTTTTGACGCCAGAGAGTATCTTCTTGCTCCCTCTGATTTTCAATTTGATTTTGGAGAGTCTTCTCTTGTAGTGCATATTCCTCCTTTCGGCCTTCTGATATAATGCATTGTTGCAGTGTATTCATTTGTTGCTCCAGCACTTTCCTTTCATCAAATATGTTGCCAAACTGAGTGCGATTCCAAGTTTTTAGCGCTTGCTTAAGGTATTTGATCTTTTTTTGGAATTGAAACAACTTGGCTCCTACGGGGGGAGTGAAGGATTTCCAGGCAGCTGTCACCACTTCTTTTAAGTTAGGGTTTGAGAACCAGAAGGATTCAAAGCAGAATGGTTTGTTACTCTTTGACTCTGGTCGCGACCATTGAAGCATTATGGGCCAGTAATCTGAGCCTGCTTGAGGTAGAATGGAGGCGTGGAAATCTCCACCTAAATGAATGGCGTTATCTGAAAGGAGGAAACGATCATGTCTGGAGGCTATGTGCTAAATTCCTCTACATTTGTTGGTCTAAGTGAACATACCATTTGAGGTCTGAAGATCCATGAGCTGATTCCGAGCTATAAATTCTTTAAAGCTAGTGCTGTCTTCTTCCAATTTTTCTCGGCCTCCTGATTTTTCCTCTAGCACCGTAATAATGTTGTAGGCTCCACCACTTATCCATAGGGGATGTCTTCTGCCAGAGTTGAGATTTGTGAGAGAGTTCAATACATCCAAATTTTTTTGAAGATCTTGAGGAAAATACACATTAGTGAGAAGACCATGGATGTTGGTACCTATTAGGTGGAAGGTAGTTGAAATGAAGAAGTGAGAGGCATGAAAATCTTGAAGGGAGAGGATTTGTGGGTTCCATAAGATCGCTAGCCCTCCAGAAGAACCTAAGGCATCCACAAAGACTAAACAACAACTTGTCCAAACTTTGTTTAGAATTTTCTCCAGTGAATTACTATTACCTTTGGTTTCTTGTAGAAAGACTAGTGAGGGCTTTTCTTGCTGAATCATGTTTTTTAGCATTCTATGTTTTGCAGGACTGTTAAGCCCTCACACATTCCATGATATTAGCTTCATGAGGAACTATGGGGTAGAGCTTTGTTGAACATGGTCAGGTTGGGAATTCTCTAGAATCCACTAGCATTTCTCAAATAATGATAGTCCTTTGCAGATCGGTTTTGCGTCCTCGTTTTTTTGTGTCTTTCAATTTTTTTTTACCATCCGAGTGACTACTTTCTTGAATGCCAAGATATTTGTTTTTTTGTGCCTTGGTTAGGACTCCTTCAAGTCTTTTGATCTCTTTTGGGGGAATTTCACTGAACTCTTTTTGTAGACACGCTGCTTACAGCCTGAGTAGGTACAGATCTGTTAGATCTTCACCCTCTAGTTCTTCTTCCATGAGTGATAGATTTCCCTGTTCCTACTCTTCTGACCTTTGATTGTTGTTGAGGGTTAGGGAGGCGTCAACCTCCATGGTGGAGGATTGCATGGCGGTTTCAGCGGAAAATTATTTTTCCGAAGAGGTTAAAGTTGGAGTGCGGAGATGAGCTGACTTGGAAGTCGAGGTTGAAGGATGAGGGGGAGGCATAGGGGTGAAGGGGGAAGGATCTGAAGGTGGATGGGGAGTATTATCCTCCAAGAGGGTAGGAGAAGGCAATATGCCAAAGCTTTTCTGGGTTTCAGGCTTCTTTGGCTCTTATGGAACTACTGGAGGTTTCTTGGTATGCTTTCTACAGCCAGGAACTCTCATGAATCCTTCAGCGTCTTTACTTGTCTCTGATGCAGAAGATTTTGAATGAAGATTCAGAGGGAAATCTTTGAAAAGATGGCCATGCTCATGGCATCGTTTGCAATGGAAACGAATGTGCTCGTAGTCTATAGTATGTAGACATTCATAATCATCATGAAATAAACTTACCGAATTCGTGAGTTCTTTGGCCAGATGCATGTGAACATAGATCTTGGCATAGGAGGTGTATCTACGGTGTTTGGTTTCCTCAGCTACTTTGATGAAAGTTCCTAGGGTGTTTCCAATGTCCTTTAATGTCTCTTCTTTCCAGTATTCCACGCGAAGAGAGTATAGGCGTATCCATACCGGAGCCCAGGAGAGGTTCTCTTTGTCTGGATCGAACCTTGCTTTCCATTCTTGAAGATATAGGCCTACCAAATTGAAGAAATACAGTCCTCCTTTGAAGATGCAATTTTTGTCTTCGAGGTAGTTGAAGATGGCAGTGAAGAAACCTTTGGGTCCTAGCTGCAGTGTGAATTGACCCTTAGGTTTCTATTTGGAGGCTATCCAACCATGCAAGGCTTTTTCAGTTGGCCAGAACCCGAGGAACTTGCCTATGAGTGCATGATCACTCATGTATTGGATTTCGGTGTTGATTCGATCACTGGGTAGATCTATTTTGATTCTTTCTGCAGATTTAGGAATGCATGTTGCAGAGAATGCTTCTGGCCATGACATCGTATTTCTCTAGTCTATACCTTTGTCTTTTGGCTGCCCTCTGACCTGCAGCAACTTTTCCATTGTCGTTTTTATCAGGATCTGCATGAAAGCCAACAGTTGGGTTAGGACCTTGACCAGTTGTTGCTTCTCCATTTACTGACTTGTTAGCAGATGGATATGATGAGGGAGGGGGGGCAGAGCCCACCCCTCCGGACAGCATCGCCATGGCAAGGAGATCAACGACGTCATTGGTTAGAGTAGCCGAGAATGCAAAGGGAGTGGGCAGCAAGATTTTTTTGAAACCCTAACGGGGGCAGCATCGATCACTAGTTCGATTGCACCAGAGCTCCGTGATGTTTTATGAGAGGTTTACATTGTTACCTTAGGCATACTATCTTAATGTTTAATCCTAATAATATAGATGATGTGTGTGTGAAAACCATTCATCTTGAGGAAAAAGGGAAAAACCCTTGAAAAGAAGGTTGTAAAAATCCATTTAGGAGTAAAGGAAAGGAAAAGGATTTCAAATGGAAGGCAAAGAAAAAAGCGTCTATCAAAAAAGAAGGAGAGAAAGTTACATGCAAATCTTGTTCTCTCTCATGGAGGTCCTCCTGTTGTTGCTAGATTTCTACCTCTATCATCTTTTCTTTACCTTTGTGTACTTTCTTTGTTGATGAAGAAGGAAAGGCCCCTCCCATGATTTGTGGGGATAACAACTACCTATGGTCTCTCTGATAAGTATCTGCCAATGTGCTCAAATATGGACTCTTAGGCTTGGTGACCTCAGCTCTGCCAAATAACCCTGCATGATCATGAAATGGTGATGATGGTGGTGAAATAGGTTGAGATGATGGAGGGATAGATGTAGTGGGCTGAGATGGAGGGGGTATGTCTTCATCATGATGACTAGTGGTATGAGATGAATATGGCATATCTTCAACATTTGGAGGTTTTGGAGCAGTGAAAATATGATTGGCAATGAAAATGTCCTATGCAATGTTCAACTGGTTAAGGTGATGGAGGGCAATGATCTTGACCAGAGAGGGATGGAAAATACTATTCATTTTCTGCTCATACCTTTTTCCCTGAACTATGTATGCCATTTTCTCAATACTCCTGAAAAAATAATAAGGGATATTGAGCATTCTAACTCTTGTGAAGTGCATGGGAAATTTGATATGGTATGAATAAAGTATAGAAAATCTGCCTTCACAAGTGAAGTACTTCATGATGATTTTCATTATGGGAGCATATGTACCAAGAAGGTGGGTAAAAGGTAAGAATCGCTTTCTCTCACTTCTATATGGAGGCTTCAAATATGGCTCATAATACTAATGATCTATACTTTGAGCTTTAAACCACCTTTCACCCACATTAGGTATTCCAGTAGCAGCAGCAATAATGTTTGAGGATATGGTGAAGGTTTCTCTAGCATGGGTCACTTGATTGTCTTCAAGATTTGAAATGAACATGCTAGTCAAAATAGGATGGATTTGGACTCTTTGTACCATCACACAAATATAAAAACATACCAAATGCTTGAAGGAAGTGACTATCATAGATGAGGCCATTAACTCTCTGGTGTTGGTAGGTTCAAACCTCAAGATTCTTCCTCCCTTGTGTGCTTTTCTTTCTTCTTGATATTCTTCCTCTGAAAAATCCCTGTTTTATTCCTCCATTATGTGTTTTATTTCCTCTTGCTTGAAACCCTAGGGATTAGGAAACAAGACTGGGAATGGGGTAGGAAAAATTTAGGCAGTGGAGGAAGGGATTAGGGAACTTAGGGAAGTGATAGGGGAGTGAAATGTGTAGGGGATTTAGGATTTTATATTCAATTACAAGTATGTAGTATGGTTGCTTAGGGATTTCGTTGCCTACCAGTTAGGGTTTAATGGAGAATGCACTTGGGATATGGATTTAGCAACTCAGGGGTAGGGATGGAGTTTATTATGATTTGGGAAGGGTAGCAGGGTCTTAGGAAATTTTTTAGCGGTGTAGCCAAAAACCTGAAGATCTCAGGCAAATGTACATCTACCTCTGCCTGAGAAGCACTTTAACAAGGAATTTCTAGAAGCATTTGCAAAAGAAAATGACTTGGAATTAGACCTGATTAGACACTGGAGGAATTTCCTTAAGAAACATAAGCACTAGTCATCAGGTGAGTATTTTATTGATTCATTAGCCTCTCCTTATTGCTATGATGGAGCTATGATGTATAGACAATGGGGACAACATGATTATGCAAGATTTACTATAGACATGGTCCTGTTAATGGAAGTTGTGATTCATAGTTATGTTATGGATTGGGTAAATATTCTCTCTGATAGAACAACCACTGAGATACTAGAATATAGAAGGAAAGCGCATAAAACTTCCCGGACCATTTTTCCTTTTTACTACAGTGCATATATTTTTGACATCATTTGTTTTAATTTTGAATACCCCATACTCGGATGGAAGTGCACTTCCCAAGATCATAATCATATTCATATCTATCACAAATAGTTGTGGAAGGCCCACTATAAGAATCACTTATACAGAATTTGCAATGGTTTTGTCCTACGTGTATATTATTCTATCTTCAATAAGCCTACCCCTAGGATATCTCAGGAAGCATCAATTGACCTAACAACAGTGGGTAGCTGGTTCAGATAGAGAAATTCACTTATGTAAGGCTTTTTGGTAGACTTAACAAACCCCATGTTCTTCCTCTATATGTTCCTAATAAATTGTTAGCCCGAGAGTTAGCATATCAGCTAACAGTTGAAAGAACGTCAGAAACCCTTAGAGATTCCAAGAAACATATGTGGCCTGCATTCCCCTTATGGTGTGCCATTTTTAAATTACATGATTATAGACATGCAGAGAAAGGGGCAAAGAAGATTCAGATGCTAAATCTTGCCACCATTCCAAATATACAATATGACCCAAGGAAGTTTGCCTATAATGTTACTTCTCAAGCTAAACTTACTAGATTTGATCATGAAGTAGATGACTTTGATGATTTGTTTGCTTTAGCCGAAATACTTTATTGGGTTACAGGATTGGCTAGTATCAAATATGGAGAAGAGGGACGAGAAAAATTCAATAGGCTCAAAGCCTAGAGGTTGCAAACTCTACCTTTGGATCTATTAGCTACAACCCCAATAATTCAGCCATAGATTCAAAGTAAAAAGCAAGCTCTCAATAATACTCCTGTAGTGGAGAAGGTTCCTGAAAAGGAAAAGTTGCCAGAGTAGGAGTAGAGACAAGAAACAAGTAGCGGACCCTTGATTCAAGCATTTATGTTGATCTTAAACTAATCAAGCAACGGCAACAATTTGATTCCATCATTAGTAATACTGAGAGCATTCAAGGATTCGGCACACCTGAGGTGACCACTATTCAAAATTCAGTAATCAACACAGTTCCAACTGAAGGAACAAGAAGGCCACCCATGATTCATAAGGACTTAGAAATAATCCCTGAAAATACCTTTGATAAGATTCTTTTACACATAGAAGAGATATCACCATTAGATGTCTTCTATAGCCCTAAGCATAGGGTTATAATCAAGAGACAAAGCAAAAAGATGAAAATTGATCACTCTCCTCTTTTGACTTCACAAACGGAGATGATGAATGTGGTACGGGGAGAGGAAGTTAATCCTTTTGATGATCTCATCAAACTTTCTCAGTATGTTGGAGCATACACAGCGGCAACAATGGATAAAGCATTGGAGGTCAGTAATTTACTAAAATAAAAATACCAAGCAATCAATTTGCTAGAAGCATAGGCATATGAGAGACAACAGAAAATAGAACAGCTGGAACAAAAATTAGCAGTCCAGAAGCAACTAAATGATTAGTTGAATTATCAATTACTCAAAGAAAAGCAAAGGATTGATGAGCAAGAAATTGTAGAATTGAGACTTCTGTGATCTGTCATAGTTATAAGAATAGCTTCGCCGTAAATCACATAAAAATGACCTTTGTCGACGCGTTTCGAACCAACTAGTGTGGTTCATCGTCAGGACAAGTTGAAGACATCGATCTGGCCTAGCAAGTTAAATACCCTGAGCAGAGACTCCAACGGCTAGATAACGGCTATCTTTGACCCTAAGGCCCAGTCCAACTTGATTTCGAGGCCAAAGCTCTTGCCTTGGCTCGTCTCCTTCCTAAGCTTTGGAAGAGGTATGTTGATGACACTAATGTCATCTGGCCCCATGGCCAGGAGGAGCTGGATCGTTTCCTTGATCACCTCAACGGCCAATCCTCAGCTATTAAGTTCACCATGGAAAAAGAGGTCAATGACAGCATCCCTTTCTTGGATATTCTTTCTAGGAAGAAGGACGGCTCTCTCTCCCTCGCAGTGTTCCGTAAGAAAACGCACTCAGATCAATATCTTCATGCCGATTCCCATCACTTCCCGGCTCAGAAGATGGGTGTTCTTAACACTCTAGCCACGCGTGCCCTCAGGATTTCTGATAATGAGAACCTGGATAGAGAGAGATCCCACCTCCTTGATGTCTTTGTGGAAAACGGGTATAGTAGGCACCTAGGTCGGAAAGCTTTCCTTAAAGCCTCTAAAAATGCGTTGATTAAGAAAGAGCCTAAGGAGCGCCAGCTAGGTGTCCTTCTACCCTATGTCCAAGGGACCACAGACAAAATTGCACGTATCCTTAGAAGGTTTGATATTCCCTCCACCTTCAGACCCCTCAGAACCATCCGTAATTCCCTGAGATCGGTGAAGGATCCTGTTAACCCCAAGGACATGAAGGGTGTGTATCTGATTCCTTGCTCCTGTGGGCCACCCTATATAGGGGAAACTGGGCGCTCCATCCAGTAGAGAATTTGCGAGCATGCAGCAGATTTGAGGCATGGAAGAACTAAATCCTCAGCCCTAGCAGAGAATGAGGACAAGACCAAGCATCACGTCTACATCGAGGAGGCCAAAGTCATTGCCAGGGTGGATCGTTTCCATCATCGCAAGCTAAGGGAAGCTATTGAAATTGAGTGTAGACCCATCAATCTCAACAGAGATGATGGCTGGAAGGTCAGTAGAAATTGGATCCCCGCCCTGTCGTCTTAGGGTTTCTTCCTTCCCTCTCCGTTCTTCCAGGATGCTTTCTTCATGATCGTGCAGGTTTCTAGTATTATTAATGTATTTATGTTTGTTGCCATTAATCCTTTTTGATTTTACCAATTTTTGATGTAGGTCTTTTTCCTGAGTTGGTCGTTAATTAGTTTATTCATAGCATCATTATTAGTAGGGTATCCAGATCATGTTGTATTCCTTTATTTATGTGATTGTCTTTTCAGCTCCTTGACCTAGCAGTTAGAAGTATGGCCCCCCTTCATCTTTCCTATCGCAATGTGATATGGTCAAGAATATATTATCTCAATAAATAAAATAAATTTATTTAATTTTCAAATCGAACCTCTTATGAATATTATTAATACGTGGTAAATGTAATAAATCTTATAAACAGAAATAGGTTTAATATTACATAACTCTAGTTAATAATTCATGCATCTTTTAGTTTTTAATTTATTAAATAAACACTCTTTGTTTTTAAATTACCTTTGACATTATTTATTCTATTATTGTTTTTAAATTACCTTTGATATTATTATTTATTATTTTTGAAATAAGAATATGTAATTTATTTAAGTAACCTAAATTACTTCCTATAAAGAAATCACTTAATCAAACAATAAAAATATATAATATTCATTGGTACTATTTTATTAATATCTTAATTAGGTATATTACTAGTCATTATAACTAATTTTACTAAATTCTAGAAATAGATTATTATATTATTAATTTGAATATAATAAATGTAATAATAATAATTTAAATTCTTCAAAAGAAATCTTTCAAACTAAAAATTAATTTTTGAACAACCATTAATATTAATTTATTATTAACCTAATGTCATCTAATTAAATAAATTACGTATATTTCTAGTCAACACACCTAATTTCACTAAATTCTAAAAATAGTGTATTGTTTTATCAATTTTAGTATTATAGAAATAATAATAATATTAAATTTATTAAGAAAAGTTGGACTGGGCCTTAGGGTCAAAGATAGCCGTTATCTAGCCGTTGGAGTCTCTGCTCAGGGTATTTAACTTGCTAGGCTAGAGCGATGTCTTCAACTTGTCCTGACGATGAACCACACTAGTTGGTTCGAAACGCGTCGACAAAGGTCATTTTTATGTGATTTACGCCGAAGCTATTCTTATAACTGAGCAAGAAATTCATAAACAATAGTAGTTATCCCAAGCATTGAGTAAGTTGCAGTTATTAAATGAACAACTGAGTAAATCGAAGGAAGAACAAATCGTTCAACTAACATATCAGATACAAAGATTCAAGGAATATCCCCAAGTGGGAGAATTCAGATCGGAGACTCTACAAATTACCAAGGCATTGTCTAGTTAGTTGAGCCTATTATGTCATAATATCTCACCGGTTCTTACTTTGTGTGAAATTTCATCATCCATTGTTGACAAATCAGTAGATGTGAGTGTTATCGGGAAAACTAGTGTCCATTCAGAGCTGCTAGTCCCACTAAGACGGGTAGCTATCTTAGAAAGAAACAAACTAAAGTTACTTGTGTTTTCCTTTATGAGAGATAGATGAGAGAGAAGCAGAGAGTACCAACCTCAGTCTTTCACTTGGCTCCTTGCTTGTTTCCTCCCTCCTTTGATAGAACTTTACCACTCCTTCCTCACTTGTCTCGCTTCAAACAAACACATGTAGATTTAAAGCAGCATAATACCATCAAATTATAGAGATCTATAATCATAAACAATATAGGATCAGATATATATTAACCATCCAAATGCATATATCAATACAAGATTCATAAATATACAAGAATGTGGAGGAAAACTCAAATATCTTTATTGATAGAAGTAGTAGAAGAGAGGATTAAAACCCATTGGCCTGACCCAGTTCCATCCTCCCAGCATGAAAGCCCTCTTCACCTCATGAAAAGCTATATCACCCAACAATATGATGTTTCACAGAGAAACCAACAGCACTTCCTTACAAAATACCAAATTCCAGCCTCTGGATCTCTAGGATGAGGGATCCATAGATAGATATTTGTAGGTGGGTGAGTCAGCTTCTGGGATTTTGATTAGTGTTAATTCTCTAATAGTTCTTGGTTCCACTTGGATATTTCATGATCTCTTACTCATCCTTGGGCAAATTCAAAGAGGCGAGTGTCAAATGGGAAGTTTTTAGAAGATTCTCTGGGTTTCCACCTAGATAACTACCTCTGCCATTTGTCTGCTCTCGCTCATTGCACCCTATAGAAGGTCCTTCAGTATGCATCACACTTTTTGCATGTAGTAGGTGAGATGCATCACAACCTTAGCACTGAGGAGTATGTATGTTCCAATTTTGACCAATTCTGAGTAGTTTTTAAGGGAGAACTTTTGGGAAATGATGTAATCAACTGACCTTGTTCCTTTAGGGTATGAAACAACACTTTTAGTAGCTTAGAAGCCCTTGGTTTATGGACATATGAGATTGGGTTGCAGTTCCCAAATATGTCTATAACAGTTTCCCCCTAAAGCACGAGGTCGTAAATCTTCTGATGTCAAGTGAAATACTTTATCATGAGGATCCGAGGTTTTTCGAATTGGAAGGGGACCTGTAATAAGATACAACACAATACATTATATTCATAATATTTTCATGGTCTAGCTAAGGCAGGCATTCCCATGCTCAAATTTATAAATTCATTTTCATGTACATAGGGCAGAAAACCGTCTGTGTGGAAAACTGATGATTCTGGTAGAGCCATCATTCCTTAGCTTGGATGATTATCTGTGCAGCTATGATGTACATTTGATGTCTTTATTTTCCTGAATATATCGCAGCCCGAATGGATGAAACGAAATCTGGGGTCCTCAAACTCATTCAATCTTCACTCAAAGTACAAGTCGACCCATGTAAAGGATGTTCTAATGTTGAACATGGAAAGACACCGCCTGATTACCAGCCAATGATGTAAGTTGTTAACAGGTGTGAGAGGAATCATTGATAACGATAATGACCCTCAAGGTACTGCAGTACAATTCAAGTGGTACAAATGCATGAGTCGATGTCGAACACCATGCAAAATCTTCCGGTCGAAGGCCATTGATGTAAACCTGTCACCGGAAGTGAGAAACTTGTCATTGGGGCATGCAAGCTTCAAAGTACTCAAAGGGTTGTTCCTAAGTCAACTTCTTGGATAATGGATTGATGTCAACAAGAAGTGACCCATCATAGGAGGGCCTTAATGAATCCCACATCTACAACACGAAACAGAGCAAATGATTTTGTGGAGGTGAAAACGATCTGATGATACAAGGTTCAGGGTGGTGTTCATGAAAGAATGAAGTGTGAAGGTATTGTAGCGGATAAGATGTAAGCTGGGTTGGCGAATTCTCTTAGCAACTTCTCTTGAACATATCGGTGACACTGAAATGGATTGGTAGTGTTAACCCCAAAGATGGATGGTACGGAGGACTAATGGTGATATGACCGGTGAACGGAATAACCCAACCCGACTCAATCATGGTGATGGAGTGAAAGTGTCATGTTCAAGATTGACTTGCTACCAATAAAGTTTCTTCCCAATTTTTCCCCAGTCATTTCTGACTAGTATCTCTTTATTTTTGTCAAGCTTAAGGAGGATAAACATATGCTTGTTCTATAATTTTCCCTTTGGGAAAACCCGTCACTATGTTTTAACGAGCCTAGCGACGGTGAAACTCTCTCTTGTCTACATGGACAAGTTTGTCCTTGTTTTTTTAACGAGTTTAATGACAAATATAACTTGGTTCTTTTCAATTTTAGAGAGTCTAAAAAGAGATGGAAAGGAAACTCCAGTAGTCCTTTTTCGTAATATATTCCCTCAAGTCTGAAAAAGTATAAAATAATACGAAAGGGATGACTTTTCGATAGTTTTAATGAGCTGAACAAGATAAACGCTTAATCTTTTTGTGTAATGATCCCTTAGGTCCAAAAATATTAAAATATAGAGGAGGGATGGCACTTCTGATCGCTTTAACAAGCTGGAGAGGCCAATTGCTCAACAATCTTTTCATATTTTACCAGTCAGATGAAAAGAGCTTAAAGGAGACTAGTTTTTTGAGGAACGAGTGATATTTTTAGGTAGCAGCTGGTTCCGGCTAAGGTTTGGAACTTTTCAATCACGACAGTATGAAGAAGATGGCTAACAGAATCACTTGTCGCAACTGTTCCTCAAAAGGGTAAATAATCAAATGGAGGCGTATGATCGGCTAAAAAGGAGTGGAGGTGATGGTAAGAACACGACCAAGGTTTAAAAGCTGATAATTATGCAATTGCAATGGTTATTTACCGAAGGTGGGTTCATTTTTTAATGAGCTTGAACTCTGGGGGAACATGTGCTCATTGCTAGGTTTATTTTTTAATGAGCTTGAAATTCGCATAAACCTACTCATGTCAGTCATATAATAAGGATGTATCATCGATATGTTCATTTTTTTAGGGAGCTTGCGACATTCGAAACTTTGCTCCGATGCCTTTTGTTATGTAAGCTAGGAACGACCAACCTACAAGTTTAAAGGGTTAAGAGCCTAGATACTAAGAAAATAAATGGTCGCTTTTCACTTGCATGCAAAACGGTTTGCATGCCCCCAGGTATAACGAAATAGAGCTTCCATGTTACCATACGGAAGTTGCATTAGCAAGATTATTTCATCCACATTTGCAGACAAAACACTTCCTTGGCTCTGTCAGGAATAGACATAACCTTTGACGGAGGAATCCTTTTCGTGTCTACTTCCATTTTCCTAAACGGATAGGGGAGTCAGACTAGTCACATATCCTATGCGGAAACCTACCTTATATCTGGGGTTTTCTTGCCGAAGCAGACCAGGGCGCATGCCTCCTGGGTTTCAGTCACAATCACCGAATCACTCACGCTCATCAGGTGGATGGACTGGAGATTGATGAGACATTCTTTGTGCAAAAATACTAGTTAGGGATGGCACTTGACTAGTAGCTATGTTTGAACTCGGGAATGAAGGCTGGTCTACGAGCTGGACCACTCTGCCTTCATGCGGGAAACACATCACTCGAAAGAGTGATGAAACAATAGCTCCCATGCTATAAATGTTTTCATGCCCAAGGAGTAGATTGTAATCTAATGGCCCTTGGACTACCATCATGTTCAGATAAACAGTTTTCCTTCTCAAAGTTATAGGCAAATTTGGAAGGATCCCTAACTTTTGACTGGTTCCTTTGTTGAAGCCTGACATATTTCAAATCTCAGGTAGAAGCAATGGAGAACCAAGCGCTTTCCAAGTAGTGGAGGAAAGGATACTCAAGGAAGCCCCTTCATCTATGATAGTGCCAACCATGATCATTCTGTAAGCTTGTACTATGATTCAGAATGGTACATTAGATGGTAGGTGGGGTCTCCCTAGTAGATTCCAATCGAAGGAAATGACTAGATTGCTTGGAGGAGGGACTGAATAGACGCTCAGATGAATCTCTGATGAACTTCCTTCCTGCAGTAAAGGAACAGGTAGATTGCCCCTAGTTTCATCGGATTCTGTGTTAACAAAAAGAATTTGAACGGTGTCGTTCTCATTCTCTTTGGTGATTGTATCATCTGAAGGTAGACCTTCTGAAGACAAGACTGGGTCAACTGCCATCTCGACCTATTGACTTTGGTCCTGTGTGGACTCAGAGCATTTATATTCAATGATAGATGCTTCGACCGACAACAAATATGTGTTAGTCAGATTTTCAACTAGTGATGGACTCGGCAAGAGTTTCTTGTATCCAGGAGGAAGCCGTAGTGGTGAAGCAGGACGGTTATCCAAGACTCTTTTAGCTTCGTCTAGGAAGGGACAACGGTGGAGGGCATGATCGCCTTCACACATTCTACAAGGAATTTTAGATCTTCCTTTTTGTCCATTGAATTCATTTTCACTAGTTGACGGTGTACTTTGAACATGATCGTCAGAGGTTGAGGACACCGGATTGTGCAAGCGGGGAGACCAGTCCTTTAAGATCCATGGGATGCAAGGAAAATCTCAATGATAGTGGTATCCTTTACAAATGACACATGGAGATTTAGGTTTGGATGGTGCAGTGTGTGGATTTTTGCTAGACGATGCATGGTTGCCCCCTTTTGTCGTTGGCTTCTTCTTCTTCTGCTCCTTCCCTTTCTTCTTCATCTTAGTTACTTGGTTTTTAGTATTACTAGCTTCACCAAGTGAAGAGGAAGAAGGAGAGGGAGAAACAAATGAAGTAGAGTGTTGGGGGGGAGCTCTAGTATCATCTGGTTGATGATTTTATTGCTCAGGAATCATGGTGTTTTGAACGAAAGAGGTCAAGAAAAGCCATACTAGCAAGCCAATTGTAAGTCCTGGAAGGGACAATGTAACTATATAAGGTGCACCAACATCTCCCCAAGAGGAGAAGGGATTAGGATTCCACCCAAGGGGAAATCCTTGATTGGTGGACTCCATTTTTCTCAACCTAAGACCAACGAGGGAACAGTGACGTTATTCCGATTAAAATAAATTTTATGACGCTTTGACAAAACTTGCTTTTTCAATATTTAAGAGTCGAGAAAAAGCTAAAGATGACTCTAGTTGCCTTAAATTTTTAATGAGCCTGAAGTGACAAGTGCTCAGATGGACCTTTTCTTTTAAGGAGTCTAAAAACGAATGAAAGTGACTACTCTGGAAATCTAGATAGAGGGATTACCAAACCAATCGAAAAACTACAGAATACTTTTTGAGGTACGGTAGTCAATCTTCACAAATGTTGTGTTTAGTGCATTGCGATCGATATGGTGGCAAACACAGCTTCCTATGGATAAAGGATATAGCCTATTGTGGTCTCCCAATATATACTCGACGGTACGTGGGAACACAAGTCCGTACTGGCACTTGTCGTATCAAAGAGGAGGAATCACCTAACCTACGATGAAAATGATAGTTAGCAGGCTTTACAACTCCAGAATACGTCTCTAGCCTAGACTTTTAGATGTTCTGCGTTAGGTTCCAAAGCGTTTTTATGTTCATTGAGGTTTATTTTACAGCTGATCTTTCTTAAGAAGTTTGCCTTTAAGGTTCACCGCGTGATGTAGATATACAATTCCTAAATATGCAATCTAAGATGATAAACGGTTGTTTACTTTCTTTTTGCAATGAAAATCCTAGCTACTAAGGAAAGAGAAGTAAAATTCTTTCAACATAGAGCAGAAAGCACACACTAAGATGCACTATCCTAAATCAATTTCTGCATGCAGTCTAAATGCAAATGCACATGCGTGTATTTTTTTTCCACTTTCTTAATGTGTGAATGACAAAATGAATGCTAAGTACAGATCTAAACTATTTTTCTTTCAAAGTGACAGTACTAACAATTTTCTTTTCAAAAAGAAAAAGGAAGACTAAGACGACACTTTGTGATTTCGAATTCAAAAAATGAAAGGAAGACTAATACGACACTTTGCGATTTCGAATTAAAACAACGAAAGGAAGACTAAGATGACACTTTACGATTTCGAATTTACAATTGCTTTCGACACTTGAAATACTATTAATTCAAATCAAATACAATGGCAAAAGTGTAACCGACTATCAAAAAGAGGAATACTTTATGACACTCTTTTCTTTGACTGAAAACGACACTTGTGACACTTTCAAATCAAAAGATGATAGTTCGATTAAGCTATTGTTTGCAAAGGAGAACTATAAATGATGAAAAATACATAAAAACATTTACAATTTTTTATCAATGGAGGCTGAATAACGCAAGGAAGAGAGTTTCAATAGTGATATACTGATCATAGACAACAAAAATACTGAATAAAGTTGAAGACAATGAAGAAAAACCAAAATCTGGAGGTAGAAACAATGTCACTCAATCATTGCACCTGTAACAAAGGGAAATAGGGATGCATTTCACCTGCAGCACACGGGAGGTGCGATGCATCCATATTTCCAATGAGAGACAGTGCAATGGTTCAGGGATGAGACTGAGCTTGTTTTTTGCTCACAGTTTGTCACTTAGTTCAGGGATTTAGGCTGAGCTAATTATAGGTGGTAAACACAAAGTACAGGGGCTGATCTAATGAGGTTACTTGAGATACCACCAGGGCATCTAGGATGTTTGCAAGTCAGATGTTCAGTTCATAAACTAACCTAGAGATTGACTGAAGCAACGTTGATCTAATTTCTAGTTGCATAGCAAAAGTAGTTCGAATGCTAGCTGGCTTAACTTCAGGCTCCGTCTGTAGTTTATAAAGCAAACAAATAGAAACAAGAAAACAAACTATTTGCTCCCCAGTGGAGTCGCCATTTTGTTATCGGGAAAAATAGTGTCCATTCAGAGCTGCTAGTCCCACTAAGACGGGTAGCTATCTTAGAAAGAAACGAACTAAAGTTACTCATATTTTCCTTTATGAGAGATAGATGAGAGAGAAGCAGAGAGTACCAACCTCAGTATTTCGCTTGGCTCCTTGCTTGTTTCCTCCCTCCTTTGATATAACTTTACCACTCCTTCCTCACTTGTCTAGATTCAAACAAACACCTGTAGAGTCAAAGCAGCATAATACCATCAAAGAATAGATATCTATAACCATAAACAATATATGATCAAATATATATTAACCATACAAATGCATATATCAATACAATATTCAGAAATATACAAGAATATGGAGGAAAACTCAAATAGATTTATTGATAGAAGTAGTAGAAGAGAGGATTACAACCCATTGGTCTAACCCAGTGCCATCCTCCCAGCGTGAAAGCCCTCTTCACCTCATGAAAAGCTAGATCACCCAACACTATGATGTTTCACAAAGAAACCAACAACACTTCCTTACAAAATACCAAATTCCAGCCTCTGGATCTCTAGGATGAGGGATCCATATATAGATATTTGCAGGTGGGTGAGTCAGCTTCCGGGATATTGATTAGTTTTATTTCTCTAATAGTTCTTGGTTCCACTTGGATATTTCATGATCTCTTACTCATCCCTGGGCAAATTCAGAGAGGCAAGTGTCAAATGGGCAGTTTCTATAAGATTCTATGGGTTTCCGCCTAGCCAACTGCCTCTGCCATTTGTCTACTCTCACTCATCGCACCCTACAGAAGGGATTTTCAGTATGCATTGCACTTTATGCATGTAGTAGATGAGATGCATTGTACCCTTAGAACTGAGTAGTTTGTATGGTCCATTTTTGACCAATTCTGAGTATTTTTTCAGGGAGAACTTCTGGGAAATGATGTAATCAACTGACCTTGTTCCTTTAGGGTATGAAACAACACTTTTAGGGGCTTATAAGCCCTTGGTTATGGACATATGAGATTGGGGTTGCAGTGCCAAAATATTTCTATAATAGTGAGATTGGACTTGGAAAAAGCAGATGAAAGATTAACAAATTTTCTCTCTTGTCAAGAAACTAAAGAGGGAAAAGCAGCTAATCTACCACAAATCCAAGAATCACATAAAGAAATTCTATTCACTAAATGGCAATCTCAGCTAATGAACGCTGAAATAACAACATCAAGATGCAGATCAACGAGAAGCAATGTGGTTGAATTAATTAATAACATTCTTTATTTATCAAATTTAATAACAAAGCGTTCTCCAGGAAAACTTCCACCAGTAAAAGCATTAGAACATATGTGGAAACAGGAGCTGGAGCAGAGGGAAAGATTGATCGCAGGTATTCAAAGTTTAACATGGGAAACCTTTTGGTTTTTTTCTTGTCAAACCATATAGTCAACGGACAACAATGAAATGCCTCACCGATGCAATTGGCCATATGATTCCCGAACTTAATGATGCCACATACACCACTCAATTATACTCATGCATGAGTCATTCGCCAGAACTTTAGCCGATGCTCGCCATTTGTCAGCTCCAATCACAAGATGATTAGCTAATACAGTGAACCATTTTTTACCGATTGCATCATGCCTATTTCAAGAATATTTTCACATTTTTGTGATTTGGTTATACCAATGCATAGCATATTTATTTCATAGTTTGTTAATTTAAGAAGTATTTATAGAGCCTTTTATGTTTTTAGAAAGGGTTCTCAAATTTTTGTAGTAAGACTTGGATTGGAAGTTGCACTATTATGCTTCCGATATATTTACTTCTATAAAAACTAGACCTGAATTCTGAGTTTTGATAAAGAATGCTTTTATGTGATATGCACTATTGCTTCTTGTGAAAGTATTTCCAAGTTAAAAAGTAGGATCTGAATGTGATTCATATCATAGGAGACTCAAATGCATATGGTACTACTATCTGTGTTTTTTCTTCAGGATTTTATGTGAATCAACATTTATTTATTTTGCTATTATTGATATATGTATATGTTCTTACAACAATTCTTTCACTTATCACTATTGAATGTTTAAGAGTTGTTATCTTTGATATATATGTGTGTCGGTAATATATAACGATTAATGCGATAACGTTTTAATTATTACTTTGTTCAACTACTTGAACAAAGTAATTATCATTTGAATGAATATTTTTATTTATGAGTAAATCATCTATATGTTTACTTGTCAATAAAAACCCTCAAATATTGCACTAGGAGAAAGACTTCCCACGATAGATTAGTTATTTTATATTGTTGCATTTTAGAATAGATCATTCATCATTCCCATTAGATATTAAAAATCGATCACTTATCCATCCCACTTATAAATCATTGGGAAACTGGTCCCATTATATCCAGTCGGAGCCACCACACCAAACGGAAAAGGAGTTGCCTTAAGGTCTGGACCGGGTGGTTTTCCCCGATGTTGATGCAACAATTTTCAAGGCATCAACACAAGGGAAATGAGCTAGGTGGTTTGGACCCACCAGCCAGTCTGTTGCCCCATACCTCTTAGGGTTTATCTGCATTTTATTTTGATAGATGCATGGTGTGAGTGTGATTTAGTACAGCTCCACAATTTCATTTCACGGCTCTTTCCTATGCTTTAATCATTTGACTTGTGATTTTATTCCACGGTTCTTTTTCATAGTTTTGATCATCCAAGTTTTATTAATAATATTGTCATGTATTTTTTTAAAGGTTGAGGCAAAGGATAAGCACTGAATCTTTTTAATTTCACTTCTTATTTATCTTACAAGTTAAGTGTGACACTTACCGTGATCCTATTTGTTGCATAACAAGGTTTACTTTCAAAATATAATGATAAAGGAAACCATGGCTTATTACAAGTTCTAGTTGATTTAACTCGTTATGCATTCATGACTACCTTAAAACTATTATTTGAGATGTGAAACTGATTCTTGCACTTTGGAGAAAATAACATTCATTTGTGAAATATTGATAATTAAATGCCAGCGTCAGCTTGAGGAGAAATTGCAATCTTGTTTTATTGGCAAAGTAAAGTGCTCATAGAACTCTTAGAATATTTTGAGGTTAAAATTTGTGATTAATATTCATTTCCTCATGATTGAATATTTCTGTGTTGAAGAGAAAGTATTTAATGATTTTATAATATCAAGGTGAGCTTGAAAGAAGAAAAAAAATGTATTTCTCTTATTTGTTTCTGTTGCACACTTTCTGTATAGTTGAGTACTGAATTATTTCCAAAGAAGAAGTGCACATATAGTGTAGATTCTTTTTAAAGCATTCAATTATTTCCTTAGATTAGTTGGAATGAAGTTTCTTTATGATTCATAGTTTTATTTCATGCTTTCCATTTTTTCAAATTGAATCATATTCTTTTGAGTGGAATCTACATTCTCTTGTCCCCTGGACAACTGAGGAAGACTTTTTGCAGGGGTTAACTCAATCTAGAAGAGGAGCCAGAAGTAGATTCATAGTGTTTTTACTTTGCTTCGAAGAGTCTTGTTCCTCTTTCCTGAATGATGCCTTTTTGAATTGTTTTCAAGAGCTTGATTCCACAGATCCCTGGGGTCATCTTCTGGCATATATTGTGCTACGCCTCTAAGTCTACCAACCCAGATTGACAATTTAAATGTTGGTGTAAATATTGTATTTATACTGCCCCACATATATTTAACCATACATTATAATTATATAAGACATATATTTCACACATACTTACAATTCAAACACTTTGTATGTGCACTAGATTCACCTTACACACACCATCACTATTAACCAGTTTGTTATACTAAGCATTACAAGTAGAGTACTTGAGAAATATTATTTTACTTTGCAATTTTGCACACAAACATATGCTCACATAATATAATTAGGAAAGAAGTGGCCCATCATCCACAAATCATTTTTTTCCTTGCAAGGAACAAACATCACATAGTGTAATTAGGGGAATTGTATTAAAGTATCATGAACCAAATATCCACATACTTATAATTCAAACACCTTGTCTGTGCACTAGATTCACCTTGCAGACATCGTCACTACTAACCAATTCAATTTACTAACCATTACAAGTAGAGTAATTTCTTATATTTTACTTTGAAAATTTTCACACAAACATATGTCCAAATAATATAATTAGGAAATATGTAAGTGTCCCATCATCCATGTGTATAATTTCTTCCCTTGCAAGGAACACACATCACATATGTTAATTGAGGGAATTTTAAAGGATCACTGCATATCCACATCAATTCACACTTTGTATGTTCACAATTTCACTTGCACACACATTCACTCCACACAATAAGCTCACTTAAACTTTGTATAAATGGTATTCTCTTTCCATGATATTTAATACCTAATTTATTTGAGCTTATATTTGGTTCCACACCCTAAGTGAAGTAAATCCTTTATAAAAACAATCTTAACCTAAACACACTAACTTCCTTATAGGGGCCATAAGATAATTTATAGTTTAGGCTAGGACCATGGTGATAAGTAGCACATAAGATGTCATGGTTGTTTTTCATATTGTAACATATAAAGTAATATTTTAGGGAGTTTAAAATATTGCATCATCTAGTGACAAATATTAAACATGGAGAGAAACTCATGAGGGGGTAAGGCCTAGGTGGTGGATTATCATGAACCTTCGTGTTGTTTCCAAACACGTGGTGTTTTGAGTCCAAAATTGACAACCAAAAGCTGAGATTCATACATTCCCATTGGCTACAAGTAACTTAGTGGTCAAATATTATGGAATCTTTCCCTATAGTTTGAGGTGCAGGAGCACTTACTTGAGGTGATCTTGGTCAGGCTACTTGAAGTGTCGCCAACTATTTCAAGACGTAGCCCTAGCACAGTTGGCCACTATAAGCCTCTCCATACCTTGGTTTTTTTTTGGCCACTGAAAGAATATCCAGTAACATTTATGAGGTGGCTCTAGTACCCTATTCTAAAATAATCACAAGGCCCAGTTACTACTTAATCATAAGGGCATTAGGTCTTTTGAGGAAATTTTCTCATACACAAATCCCTAGATAAACAATTTTTGTTGATTTTTTCACACATTCAAATTAAAGAGAAAATTAACCATTTATTTTTCATTTTATATTATTTATGTGATTCATTTAGTTTTCCTAAAGAAAATGTATGTGTTTAGGTGTGCTTACAAATGAAACAACCTCAAGTGTTGATTTATTCCTTTCTTGCTGACTAATTTATTTCTCAGAATAGAATGCTTGTCATTAGTTACATGTTTCATAGAGATTATATCATCTTAAGGTGCCTTCTACATAGAATTAAAATTATCATGAAAATTCTTTTACCTTTCATACATGCTGAAGCTTTTACCTTTCATCATATTCTAAATCACCCTTTTCGTCAACACAAGGATCGATACTTTTACTTATCTGCTCTCTTCTTTGATCCATCTTTCCCTGAGCTTAAAACCCTTTTGTTTTTATGTTTCAACTTATAACCCTTGGTCCATGTGACTAGAACCCTAGGGTTTCCAAATTTATTTTTGTTGAGTGAGGAGGAATTATTTTATATTTCATCGTATTCTGAATAACCCAGAGGACTAATACCTTTACTGGTGCACTCTTCTTCGAACCATCTTTCCCTAAGATTGAAACCCTTTTATTTACATGTCTCAACTTATAACCCTTGGTCATGTCAACTTTTTCTAATTAGTTTCCAACTATCAAATCATATCATGACCTTCCACGTATGGTGATTTCTTAAAAAAACATCTGTAGATTTACTATTCACTTATCTTGTGATGATGATTTACTTAACTTGCAAGTATACTTTTTATTCAACTATACAGGGATGGAAATTGAATAACCACATGAGGGAGAAGATGTGTCCCATCAAATTAATCAACCATATGATGATCAAGATGTGTGTTATGGACCTGATCAACCAATAGAGGAAAATGTGCCCTATCAAGTTGAACAATTATCACTAGGGGAACAACATGTGCCATGTGAAGCTAATGAACCAATGGAGAAGAATATTTTCCCTATCAAGCTGATCAACCACTAGAAGAACAAATTGTTTCCTCTTAAGTTGACGTGATAACAAGGAGTTACAGTTGTTTGGAAAAGGGGTGGACCGTTTGTAGAAAATTTGGATGCAAGCATAATAGAGGACCTTGGAGAACCTATCCCTTCTCGCACTATTAGATACCATGTCAATAAAATCATTCAACAACATTTTGAGAAACATTCAATTGTTGTACAAGTTTAGATACTACATGGATTGATCAAACATAAGAAACTAAAACATGTCATGAAGATTTTGGGTGTCCAATATGCTAAAAGAAAGAATATGCATATGAATGTCATTGAAAATATATCAAAGGCATTCACTATGTTTGGAAAATCAAGAAAACCTTATGTTCGAGTTGCACACAAGGAAATTACAACTACTATTGTTGCACCAAGACAACAAAAATTGGCAAAGATGTCAAAATTACTCCATGTCTAAAGAAAAACCTTACACAAACATACTAAATTTAGGGTTCGAGTGAATGAAAATGGTGAATATGCTTGTTGGGTTCTTATCACTAGGCAACCCTACCAAGACAAGCTTACAACAGAAATCAAAACATTTGTGGTAGAGGTTTGGGAGATCCATTCTTGTGATGTTCCAGATAGAAAGCATGTCGTATGACATCACATAGTTAAAGGTGAGTATGTTGAAGATGCTAAGCACACTTTAGAAATGATAGAAGTTGCATTGGTCGAGAAATTTTAGGAAAGGAATCACCATGTGAAAATATTCATAGGGATGTTTCAGAAATTGAAGCCATGGATTATTAGGCTTAATACAATCTGTGACACGTGCTAGTGCTGATATCATGTTCAATTTAAGCTTCATTATGGCACTTTCTGGGAGTTTTACAAGAATAACTGTCACGAAGACCCTCCTCCTCCTACAATGCGTAATTTTGTCTCATCAATATTGTCTAAAAGGGATCCATAAGAATTATGTTAGAAGAAACTTTGTATAGGTTGGAGAAGATGCATTGAATGTGGTGATTTGGCATTCCTCCATTGGAACTTTCTTATTGATCCCAACCAATCCTGGATGTCAGATGTCACTGTCAGGTGGAAGAATTATGAGTATGTCATGGGAAATCAACCATCTTCTTCAACTCTGGTGCCTAATAGGATCAACTATGTTGAGGATGAGATTCCTATTTCACAATATATGGGGTTGTTTCAAAACAAGATCTATAAATATATCAAACACTCGCATAGGTCCTGGTGGCAAGAATTTGAGTTTACGAATTCTCGCAATTATTTTAGCCAGCAACAATATCATCAGTAGTGGACTTTGTTGAGAGCTACACATTTTCATGTCAGAAAGAGATATAGAGAGAGTATTATCAGTCACACTAAGTGTCCATTAGTACATGTTCTATAAAGACATTCATAATTGAACATTGATGGTATGGATAACACTGATGAGTCACATGATGTGATTAAGGATATCACTTTTACATTAGTAATGATCATGAACATGACACATTGTTTGTTCAACATTACTTTGACCTGATTTATGAATAATTTTTAAAAAGTGGCATATTAGTTAGGAAGCATTGGATATGGTCAGATGGTTGTGTAGGGAAGTTCAAGTCAACACACACTTTTTATTGGATGAGCTGAATACACAAGAAGATAAAAAATTAGCATACTTGGAGCTACTTTGAAACATGAGATGGAAAGGGTGAACGTGATGGTGAAGATGCTTGTGTGAAGAAAGAACTTAGGAAGTACCAAATGGGTCATGATGTAGCTTGACTCAAATCATCACTAGAGGTGGTTAATTGGTGTAGGTCCCATTTAGGATATGAAGGTCATGAATCTATAAGGCCCATGTATAGGTCCTTATGGAATATTTAACTTCACGATGTGAATAGATCCATTCCTTGGTATTGTAATATTTTAGCAGGAATAAGGGAATTACACTCGGTGCAAAGAAAATACATGGGGGAAATATTTTCCATCGAGACAAGAAAAATTGCATGTTTTTGTGAGTTTTTCATTGGTGTTGATGGATGTAGACTTGATCAATTTGAAAAACATGTTACGTGAAAGGATGGAAATATGTCCCTCTTAATCAAAAGGGACCTCATCCAATAATGACATGGTAAGAGATGCACAATGAAGCGGACATCATTTAACTTGATCATGATCAAGTATGTGATCTTCTAAAGGAAGGTATGTGGCTAATATATCATTAAAAATTTCATCTATAAATTGAAATCTTGAACGTATTTAACTAATAAATATTTTGTATTTTGGTTGTAGGTGATGTTTTTGTTGTCACTACCCCCGTAGGAAATGGAGAGAATGTGGCCTACTATTTGATGTAATGTACACAAGTAAAAATTAGTTTGGTGAGACCATATAAAGATGGACAATTCACATACCAAATTGGTGACATGGTTGTAATGGGCCATTTTTTTGAAAATGTTAAAAAATAGACTGATGACATCATTATAGAGATTTTATGCCTACATATATATTTTCAATAGAGTCATCTAGTCATAGCATCTCATATCAATCTCATAGAAATCAAAACAAATAAAGGTGAACCAAGGAGATGGAAGATGACATAATTATGGAGACTTTCATTCCTGTCAGCCATTGGACAGATAAGTAGACGATGCAAATGGAAAGTCCTAAAGATGAGTCTATAACAGTCAGGTGTAATGTAATCTAGTATAAGAGATACCAAACGTATGATTTTTGTAATCTATAAATGTGACAATTGAATACTCTTGTAACTTTGTAATTTTGAATAGAGAAATGTTTCCCTTTTATCTAGGATGAATTCATAATGGTGTAGATATATGTTATATAAGATTTCGCTTCCTTTAGGTGCTGAAGTTTCTAAAGTACACCACATTTCAAGGAGGTTCTTTAGAATCAATATGGATTTAGATTTAGATTTAATTAAAAAAATTCATCTTAAACTTTTTTAAGTGTCATGCGTATAATATTCATGTTGAGCATGCAAGAAATTTTATAGATCTATATACATTTCAGACATATTTGGTTTCTAGAAAATCCATTTCAATATGTAACAATCAAGTTGATATGGTCCATTTTACTTAAAATGGAAATTCAACAATCTAGGTTATGAACAACATTGAAATATTTTTATATTTTTAATAATAAATAAGTCACATGTGAGTTTGATATAAAACATATAAAGAGTGACACACCTGCTTCATATTGGAATATTGACATCTAAATTAATATAATTGTGATTTAACATACATTGATTGTGCACTAAAAGACACTTTCTAGAAGCCAATATGAAAACTAAAATTGCTATTTTGTAAATTCTTACTTCATGAATGTTCTTAATTGAATGTTTTAAAATAAAAAATTGATTGAAATACTTGGATAGACAACTAAATTTAAGAAAGTGCATAAAATTATAGAAACATATCATTAATTGTTTAAATAAAAACATACATAAACTCCACTAAAAGACACTTTCTAATAATTCAATATTAAATTGATGTACATGATATATTTAGTTCATTTTAAGTATTAAAGTGACTTCCATCATAATAAGATTGTACTTATTTCCTTAGTCTATGAAACTATAATTCAAAATTGTTATTTTGTAAAAGTTCACTTATTGAATGTTCTTAATTGAATTTCTTAAGTTAAGAAATTGATTGAGACATTTCATAGCCAACTAAATTTAGGAATGTTCATAAAATTATACAAACTTATCTAAAAACATATCATTAATTATTTTTTGGTATCTTAGATTCCAATACATATGACTTATATCATGTGTTATGACTAAGTTGTTGTAGATGAGCTCAAAAATAAATAAAATTTAATAAAACAAGTTATTAGTTGAACAATACCACTTGAAGATATTTTTTAAAATTGAATTTAAAATGTATTTCAAACATATTTGTGTATTTTAATTGAACCATGAACATATATTTTAGTTTATTTTAAGTATCAAAATAACCTTCATCATTGTCTAAGATTGTACTTATTTTCATAGTTTATTTCTTGAGAAGTCAAAGATGCTATCTTGTTACCTATGTATGATAATAAACTATACATATGAAAATATATACAAATTAAATTATACACATGGACATCCACAAAATAAAATAACAAGAATCCATAAACTGAAATAACATTCATCTGTCCATAGATTGTCCATTTATGAAGATATACAAAGTATGTACATCACATGTGAATATGCCCTATGAATGGGGCCTAGAAATATACAAACTTTTTATAATCTACTCTAGAAGGTATCGCTTCTAGAACTCTTATGTGTGTTCTATTGCATAGAGTGACCATCCATAATCTGGTACTGAAATATAACACATTCAAATTCAAAGTAATTAAAACATTATTTGTACAAATATAAATAATATGGAAAGAAATGATTTTGAGTTGTGCATTTAAATAGTGCCCTACCTATGACTCAATTGAGTGAAAATGGAAGTTAGGTGGGATGGGGCACTAATCAATATGGGCTTGGTTCTCCCCTGGTTGTGGATCAATGCCTTCATTCCCAACATCCCACTTATGTGTTCACATAACTACAACATTGGCACCTCTTTTCATCTAGGGCTCTGTACACAATGACAAAGACAAATTATAATTAGTCTATGAATTAATTAACATGCATACATGTAACTTAAAAAAAATAAAATGTTGAAATCTTAAGAATACAAAAAATCACCTCAATTATTAGTCCATGAATGTTATGAGGTGGAGGTGGAGGTGGAGGAGACTGAGCCATCAAAACATGCACTAGAGGAGGCTACTCTAGCTGGTCAACTACCTCCTTAGATGACTTCAAAATTTGATTTGTGTATCTAGGTTGTGCATGCATGTTATCATGAAATTATTAATATAAATGCAATCCTAGACAAACTTATTAATATAAAAAATGTACAATTTGATGACTGGAGTGAAAATTTTCACATATATGTACCAAGTCTATGTCACGTGGGATGTACATCCTCCAAGTGTCACAGATGGTATCACGACATGTATGTGCATATGAAAAAAGTTGGTCATGCCCTAGAATCTTGAGATATGAATCATCACGTAATGAAACTAGTGGGCCACGAGGCAATGAAGGTGGTCTGCTCATCTCTCCACTCAATGTGACATTTGCAATAGCTAATTTCCTCTGCATGCTATCTGCAATGGTATGCCTAGTCTCAGTGCCAAGTTGTGACGACTACTCTATCTCTATCAACAATACCATCCTTTGAGATGGTCATGGTAACAATATATGAGGTGGTGCTACATGCACAGGGTCCCTACGAGCCCCTACACATTCATAATTATGTCCCAAACTGGGTCCATAAAACTCAAACCCAGTGTTGGTGTAACCTGACCTCATATGTGGCACAAACTCTGCATATATATGATTTGCAAAGTAAATTGGGACTTGGTCATGGTAGCAGAACTATCCCTAGGGTCCAATGAATTGATCATAAACAAAAGGGGCCACATTAACGTAGTTAAACTATTTAGCAGAATCTAACCAGGATGTCTAGCATGACATTCCCAAGGGATGTCAAACAACTCCCTAAAAATATCAATGTTCTTGGTGGCATATTTCACCGCCTTCAAAGTATGTGGGCCTCTAACCTCTAGCCTCCTAATCCTATGTATGGAATATTGGAGGTCACTTTGTGGGCCCGCCTAATGGTATGTCTCAATCAACTTGTTGATGTTACCCAACATTAGAGACAAACTACGCATAGTAGATGAACTAGCAGAGATTTTATCCAATTCTCAATTGATCCATGTTTGTTGGCCCTAACATCCTCAATTGTGATATTATATAGAGCATTGTTACACAGAGGGATCGACAGTGCACTTTGATCCTTGCCTTCACCCTATTAAGGGTTTGCAAATAATAAACATAATTTAACATATATATATATATAT
>APFE030132257.1:282967-295846 GCA_000404065.3 Pinus taeda | reverse complement strand
GCTTTTGAAAGTCATCCAATCAAGGGAAAGTTTTTACACAAAGCTATTTATGAGAAGGAAATGTTGGCAATACTACATGCACTTAAGAAATGGAAACCCTACCTAATGGGAAGACACTTCAAGGCAAAAATGGATCATGATAGCCTTAACTACTTTTAGAACAAAGATTATCCTCTGAAGAGCAACAAAAGTGGGTCACAAAGATGTTGGGTTATGACTTTGAAATCATCTACAAAAAAGGGAAGCAAAATGTGGTGGCAGATGCACTATCAAGAAATGATGAGGAAGTGGAAGCATTGTTGTGTGCCATTTCTATTATCCAACCAGATTGGATAAACGAAGCAAGGGAGGAATGGAAGAATGATGAAGAAGTGTGGGCACTTATTCGAAAGTTACCACAAGATTCTAGTACATCTGATACATTTAGGTGGAAAAATGATTCGTTATGGTACAAAGATCGCTTATACTTCTGTAAGAATTCCCAACTCAAACAAAATATTCTTATGGAATTGCACACTTCTCAGTTAGGAGGGTAATTAGGATTTTTAAAAACTTATCACAAGGTTAAGAAGGAATTTTTTTAGGATGGACTTAAATCAGATATTCAAAAGTTTGCGGCAGAATGTTTGTTTTGCTAACAAAATAAATTTGAAACAATTAAGATCCTAGGTCTATTACAACCTTTATCCATTCCAGGCCAACATTGGGAGGATATTTCAATGGATTTTATCACAGGTTTACCCAAGTCTAAGGGAAAGAGTGTCATCATGGTGGTAGTTGATAGAGTTACCAAGTATGCACAATTTTTCGCATTATCACATCCATTTAAAGTCAGTATAGTTTCTAGTGCATTTATGGAAACAATTCAAAAGCTACATGGAAATCCAAAGATTATTGTAAGTGAGAGAGATCACATTTTCACTAGAAATTTTTGGATAGAATTATTTTCTTGTCTTGGTACTCAGTTAGCTCATAGCTAATCTTATCATCCTCAATCTGATGGGTAAACTCAGATAGTAAACAAATGTTTAGAAGGATATTTTTGTTGCTTTGTATCTAATAAACAAATACAATGGGTCAAATGGCTGCCTTTGGCTGAATGGTGGTATAACACTTCCTTTCATACAACAATAAAAATCACCCATCTATGGAACTTTATGGATATCAGCCACCATCCATCACATCATATTTAAGAGAAAATTCTAAGGTTCAAGTAGTGTAACATCACATCGAAAATCAACAACAAGTCCTCCAACTCTTAAAGGATAGCCTCGTGTTGGCACAGAATAGAATGAAACAACAGGAATATCAAAATCACAGCGAAAGAAGTTTTGATGTAGGTGATTGGGTATTCCTATGCTGCAACCATATAAAAAAATGTCCCTCAAGCAAGCTAAGAAGGATAATAAATTATCACCAAAGTATTATGGTCCGTACAAGGTGTTACAAAATATTGGTCCGATTCCATACAACTTGGAGCTTCCTGCAGCTTCTCGAGTGCACCTAGTTTTCCATGTTTCACGTTTAAAGAAGGTTATAGACGACAAGCTCCTAGTTCAAACAATATTGCGAGATATTGATGATGAAGGAAAAACTATATTGGAATCAGAAGCATTCACAGAAAAAAGAACTTGACAGTTACGAAATCAATCAATTTCCGAGTATCTCATCAAGTGGAAGAACTTATCCGCTAAATATTCCACATGGGAGGATGGCAATTTTATACAGAAGCATCCAGAACTACTCAAGCATTGATGATAACACTTTTTTGAAGGAGAGGGGCATGTTAGGTCCCTATAACGCTAGTGATTACCCCATTACTATTGTAGTTGTATCCCTTATTAATATTGTTGTGCCATTTTTGTCCCCATATTGTTATTACTGTGCCCCATAGAATCCCTCTATTCTTATTTTTGTGGCTTTATATTAATATTGTTAGGTTGGATGGGTTATATTGTGACTACTTAGACTCCGATATATAGAAATGAGGTTTCTTCATTTGAATCATCAAAGAATTTTTCATTTATGTAATGCAAAGGAGGTTGCCCCCTCGAAAAGGATAAATTCTAAGGTGTTGATCTATCTTTTCTATCTTTTTGTGAACTAGTTTCACAACAACCTCCTTGGACGAAAAATATATATAGTGGATGAGTTGGAGGATAAAACACATAAGTCAATATAGCCAAGAACAAGCATACACATAGCTTGAGTGAGCAAGGAAGGACAAATGCACAAGAGGTGGTGAGGGTGTAGGTAGACCAACGACTGGAACACCTAGCCAATAAAAGAAAATCGAAACTTAGAAGTTTGGCTAACGAACTTTAGGTGGTTGAGGCTCTCTAGCAAGATGGGTAGGCAAGCTGAAAAAATGAGCCGAGGCGGGCAGGGCTCCCTGGTGAATTCGGGTGAGGCAATTTGAAGGAAAACCATATAGAAAAGTTGTAGAAGGAGTCGAACATGCAGACAGTTTGGGTGGACTACAATTTTGGTGAACCCGATGGGCACTTGGACGCGTAGGTCTGTTTGGTGACATGAAGTGTGCGTTTCCGAGGGCGATTTTCCATAATGGTCGCACCTGCACGACGAGTTGACCAGTGGGCACTCTTACGCAAGTGTTGAAACAATGACATGGGAAAATCACAGTTCGGAGTGTTGAACGAGTGTGCAATGAGGTGCAGGTTGGAACAGGCACAGTAGACATGAAGGTGGGTGCCCGGCATAGTGAAGAGCTATAGTAGACAACCCAAGCGTGGGCACTCCTACATGAACCCTACATGTGCTAAGCAAGCCGAGGCTGAATTAAGGGAGACTTCAGTGGGCGATCCTGAACATGAGGCCAAGTTGAAGTTTGGCAGTTTTGTAAAGGTGAACCTAATGTTCCTTGCAAAGCCTCACGTTGTAAAAAGATATCGTATTTTGATCTAATTCTATAAGAAAGATTATTTAGCATTTTCCCTTTGTGGGGTTTTTCCCTACCTTGTAGCCTAACTTCTTTTGTTCTTTCTCCATCTATAATATTCATGTTTTGAAAATTTGATAATTTCTTGATGAAGAGGACATAATATAATCAATAATAAGACAACAACCATTCACAAGTAATTATAAAGTTAATAGATATCAATCATTTTCTTCTAACACTTGGTTTCTCTACATGGTATCACAACTAAGGTGATTTTAAGGAAACATGAATATCACTACTTGTTGGCATATTTGAACGCAATATTGGAACAATCATCTCTCCAAATAAGTTAGGATTAAATATCTCTTTGTTGAATACATCCTTATATTATTATTTATCTCTCTTTCAAAGACATTTTTGATGGACTTTTGGAATATCAACAACTTCTTCCTCACTCATCAATTCTCTAATCCTCTTATTAGCATTCTTGGAGACACTCTTACAACAATCATCTCCTTCTTTAAGAAGTAAGTTTAGGCTAGTATAATGTATGTCTAATCCTCATAGCTAAATGAATTCCATTAGTAAGGAAAGAAATAAAATTTATGGTACATCCAATTACAAGGCATGGAAGGATATAATTGATCCTATTCTCAAAGAAAACGAATTCATGCAATGTTTTGAAGGAATTATTTCACTACTAGAATAAAATGATATTTAAGGAATGGTAAAATACAAGAAGGAAGAAATTAGAGCTCAAATAATTATATTTTAGTCTATCAAACTCCATCTTATCTCATTTGTTTCATATCTACCTACATCCGAAGAAGTCTATTATAAATTGGTCAAACTGTATTCTCTCAGTGCTACACGTCAAAAAATATCTCTAAGAAATCAACTCTAGGGAACTATAATGTTAAAGGGCGAACATGTGGCTTCATATTTTATGTAAGAATCAAAGATAAAGGATCCAATTCAAGGGCTTGGAGAAACCATATATTATTTTTAATTAATCACTTGCATACCTAATGCTCTACTTCTAGATTGGAATGGTTTTGCATGTGGAATCTATACCAGAAAATATACTCCATCTTTTGAACAAATTTGGGCTCTACATGTTCCAAAAGAAATCAGGTTGAACGAAAAAGACAATATTGAACCATATAACAAAATTTCTTAGGCATTTGTTATCAATTTAAAGAAGTTTAGGAAATTTATAAAAAATGGATCTCATCAGAAACACAACAACTATAACAACAAGTCTCATGGAAACAAGGATATCTTGAAGGTTAGATGTTTTATTTTCCATGAACTTGGACACATAAAAGGAGATAGTCCTAAGAACTCGTACTCCAAGGATAAGTGAGGCAACAAGATCAAGGACCGAAATGAACCACATGCAGTAGAAGATGACGAATCCGAAAAGAAATCAAAGACAAAAGACAACAAGGACCTATAATATTGAATAGTTTGGTAGGTGTAGGTTTGTATGCAACTTTGTTTTCATTTCTAGTTAGAGGATAACAGTTAGAATAACAACTGCAGTTACATTTGACGGATAAATTTGTCTTTTGGAATTAAATTTTTTTAATTTATGAGTGTCTATTTTAAGAGGGAGCATACAACCTAGAAGATATTGGGTCATTAAAAGCTTTCTACATATTATTCCACATGTCACAATATTCTATAGTCATTGTACCAGTCAAAGAATTTAATTTCACTGTGATTATTTAGAAGAAGTCATTATGTCACTTAGAAGTCAAGTACTAGAAGAGTATTAGAACATAGCAACAATAAAGGTCGTTGTGAAACATCATAAGGATTATTTCAAGCATGACATTTGTTTCTAGTGTCAGTGAAGATAATAACAATTCAAGTAGCGCGATCAAGACCAAGCATTCAAAAAACAAAGCTAGATTTTAACAAAACAGATGGGAGGATTAAAGGAACATGGTAAAACGTATCTATATAAAGAGAAGCAGATTCAAAATTATATATTGAAGATAATCATTCAAAGGAAAATATGGAAACTAGTTTTAGAAGGAATATTCTATTACCTAAAATAAAACATTGTTACTCTTATTGTGTAAAGGAAGTATCATGATCATAGAAGTTCTTTCTATAAGGAGTCAAACCATATTCAAGGCAGAATTATGGAGATTATCTTCAGAAGGAGTTTGAAAAAATTACTCTGCATGTTGGTCGAATAATTTATTTCTAGATAGTTTGGCAGAGAGTCAAAATATACTTATGTTGGCATTATGATACAGGTATGACACAAGTGTTGTCCTTGATGGCAACTCTCTCAGATGAAAGATCACAATATAACAGGTAAACAACAAGAATGAAGAAATAAAATGTATACGTAGGTTCACTATATACCAAGTCACGTATACACAGAGGTTCACTATATAAAAAGGTGCGTATAATGTACACACACGCTTTCATAAATGGAAATGCACGTACATGTTGGAAAAATAAGTTTTGGTTTGTGGTATTTGGACCATGGTATTTTGGTATTGGTCCATGGTATTTGATCTGGGGTATTGAACCTACATATTGGGTCCAAGATATCAATCCTACGTGGTTTTGGACCATGGTATTGAGATAGGCCTAAACCTATATAAGGAGAAGAAGATCATTAGGTCAAAGTGCAAGTCTGCAATTGATGAATATCTAATGAAGTGTGAGATCTAGTATGTAGGTTATGGATATGTGATGCTTTGCTAAGGATGCACCTATGTGGTGAATGAAGGTTGAAGACTAAAATGAGTTATCATTATGTGGTATGAACATGATTATTTTAGATCTGAATACTGATGCATATCTTATCCTTTATATCTAATGATTTAGGTATATTTGAAGTAGTAAATTGTAGAAAAGGTATAAGTAATTATTTTCATATTTGTACGTTGGTTCCCTTTGGTGAAAGGGTGTAAACACATTGGTTTGACACAACCAAGTAGCGTATAAGTTATGAGATTTGATATTTGAGGTTGATGTTGGTTCAAGTGGTCGTTGTAAAGTTCTGGGTTCTACTCTATGTTTTGTTGACTGTGTTTTATTGATAGGGTTTCAGTGATTCAGTTATTGGGTGATTCAGAGATTGATGATGCAAATATAGTTGATGGTTGTATTACAGTGGTGATTGAATTTGTGCTTTGATGTTATTGATGGATCCAGACTGAAAATTTATGAAATGTGGTCCCTGTAAGAAAAGAGAAGGTCGTAGCCTTCTTTAGGATGGTGCCTATGTAGTAGTAAATATATCGGCTAGTACAAGAGCTAGGGGGTTGTAGCTCCCTTCTAGTAGAAGCTAGAGAATATGAAAAGGTTGTAGCCTTCTGCAAGTGGGTGCCTACATACTGGTATGAGTCTACATTAGTACAAGATTTTGAATAGGTCTTTCTTATATTAAAAAAAACAGCAGCACGTGGTTTTTGTCCCACATTGGTTTTCCACCTTATATCATGGTGTACATGTGTGTCTCTTATGTGTGACGATCTATTTTGTTTTTACTGCACCTGGTTACTATTTATATGGTTAATGATGTTTTGATGCACTGATTAAAGATCAACATATGATGAATTAATTGAATCATAAGTTTGTTGGATATATGCTATTTGCATTAAACATAGTTGTGTGTACACGCGGGTTCCCCTAACTAAAGTAGCATATGAATCTAATTCTGGAAATGAAAAGTTATTGATTTGCTAATACTGATTCAACCACCCTCTCTGTATTATTTCCATCAATTGGTATCAGAGCAAGTCCTTCAGTAGAAGCTTGATTGCTTGAAGGAAGATCCATCAGCATGAGTAATCAAGAAAGAGAGGAATCCATCAAACAACCAATATTCGATAGAAGAAATTTTGTTTACTGGAAGATAAGAACTACAACCTATCTATAATCGCTTGGAACAAATATTTGGCAAATCTTGGAAGGAGGATATACATTTCCATTAGCAATTTCTACAGATACAGCTGGTAGAAAGCAATATGAAATCAATGCCAAATCTATTACTGTCTTATTTGGAATTTTGTCAAAATGAGAGTTTGTCAAGGTCATGCAACTCAAATCAGCTAAATAAATATGGGACAAAATCATTTTAAGCTGTAAAGGAGATGCTAAGGAAAAATGTGCTAAACGTGAAACTCTCAGAACTTAGTATGAAACTCTTAAGATACATAGAAATGAAAGCATAGATAACTACTTCCTACGTATAGATGAGATTTCCAATTGTATGAAGAACCTAAGTGAAGAAATTAAGGATGTTGTCTTAGGTGAGAATGTTTTGAGATACTTGTCTGCTAAATTTGAACCCAAAGTGTCTGCCATAGAATAAAAGCACCATCTGTAGAATATCACTATGGCGCAGCTTCACAGAATCTTAACTACTTTTGAAATGAGAAAAGAAGGACCATCAGATATGAGAGAAGCCACATTTAAAGTATCAGAAAAGTGAAAAGAAAAATTCAATGAATCAAAATACATTTCAAAAGAAGAATATGAGGTAAATTTTGTGAGGAAGCTTCAACAGGGATCTAGAAGGTTCAAAAGTAAGCTACCTTTCAAATATTTTTCTTGCGGTAGAGTTGGTCATTACAATGCTATATGCCCTCATAACAAAGGAAAGATGTCTAAAGAAGGTAATAGAAGTTATTATACTCATGATAATTATGATGACTTATCCAATAGCGATGAAGATAATAAAGAAATTAAACTTCTAATGGCATATGAAAATAGTGACGTAGAAAAAGAAGAAGTTACCAGATTAAAAGTTTAGTTGGAGACAATAACCAAAGTAAGGGAGCAACTGTAGGATGTAGTAAAAGATCAGAGCATAAAAATCAAGATCCTTGAATCTAAGATCCTCTCTCTAAAATAAGATCTTGAAGAATCAAAGAAGCAAAATGAAGAATCTCTTGAAGAACAAGAACATGAAGTGCTCAAATTAAGGCAACAAGTGTAAAAAGGAAGAAAAGTCGAAGAAAATGTAAAGAAGCAATATTTGGAAAAGGAAGAAAAAAATCAGGTTGAGGTAAATATCTTGAAAGGTAAATTAGAAGGAAAGGATAAACTGTTACGATTTCAAGACAGTACTAAGATTTTGGATAATATTCTTAGTACTCAAAGATCCTCTGCTATCAAAATTGGTCTTGGTTTTTATAAATCTATTGAAGGTGAATCTAGCTCACAAGGTGAGGCAAGGAACTCTAATGCAAAACCTGAAACTCTCAACAAGGAGATAAGAGGTCAACCCCAAAAACAACCAAGGAAAGAAGTTCTTCAAACAAAATCTTTTTCTCCAAATTGTGGAAGTTATAGACGACTATTTCCTTCGATGAATAATGTTGAATGTTATGAATGTCATAATCTTGGACATGTTGTGGCCATATGCAGAAGTAAAATGGTTCAAGACTATCACATAGAAAGATCATCACATTCTAGGTACTTTAAGGGATATTGTTTTTCTTGCAATATGTTTGGTCACAAAGCTATTGATTGCAATAAAAGGAATATGAAACATGTAAGATGTTATGCATGTAACAAGTTTGAGCATAGAGTAGAGGAATGCAGGGGAAAAATTTTGACACCAAAGAAAAAGGAGCATACATCATCCGAATCCCAATTATTGAAGAAGACAAATTTATTGCCAGAAAGATGTGGCATAACTCAATTAGCAGACATAACAGACCCAGGGGAAGCTGAAAGTGTAAACCATTGGTATTCCAATTTGCATACGCAAATATTATGAAGCGATGTTACATATATACCCAAGTTAAAGGCTACAGAGTCATGTATATGGAACTCGGAAGAAAAAGTAGCAAAACAGACTCAGGAAAATACGTCTAATATGGTTCAGTCATGGTATATGGTTGTTGGCATGGGTTCACGGGGAGCATATGCTTCGAATAATGCATTGTTCGCATTATGGTTAGAAGTCTTTGGTTATGATGCTTATGTGGCTAAATGATATGTCCTGCTACTTATTATTGCTTGACGAAGAGAATGGTATTGCAGGTTACAGGTATGGATGCTCGTGATAGATGCTTATGGTGTAGATCATATATGTTGTATGATAGTTGTTGATGACTATCATGATCTTGTTTAGATGGCTGGTCTTTGTTATAAAATTCATGAATATCATTTGGTATAAAGGTCTTGCAAATACCTAATTTGTAACCCCACTATGCATGGGAAGGATGATGTAATAATTTCTATTTTCAGTCATGTATAAACATTTGGTATACTCCAACTTGGTTGGTTGGATGTCTCAAAGTGGTGAATCCCCACTTAGTTGGGAGATTGATGTATTTATGAGTCATTGGTGATAGGAAGGTCATACTCACTTAGTTTAGTTGTAGAGGCGTGTTATTATTTTGACAAATATTTTTGCAGACTCGGCATGTGCTGAGGCGGAGCATGGATGGATTCACAAATCTTAGCAAGTACCAAGGGGGAGCTCAATCTAAGATTTTTGCATGTACTCAGGGGGATTATGGACAACCTAATGAATATCAAGGGAGAGAATATCTTAGTCCACCCTTTTCCATTGATGTCAAAGGGGGAGAGTGACTTGGTGTGGTTTTTGCCATCAAGTCCAAAGGGGGAGATTGTTGGCATTATGATATATGTATGACAGAAGTGTTGTCCTTGATGGCAACTCTCTCAGATGAAAGATCACAGTATAGTAGGAAAATAACAAGAATGAAGAAAGAAAAGGTATTCGTAAGTTAACTATATAGCAAGTCACGTATACACGTAGGTTGACTATATACAAGGGCGCACATAACAGAAAAATGCACTTTCATAGAAGGAAAGGCGCGTACATGTTGGAAAACTAAGTTTTGGTCAGTGGTATTTGGACCATGGTGTTTTCGTATTTGTCCATGGTATTTGATCCAAGGTATTAACCTCATGTATTGGGTATAAGGTACTGATCCTATGTGGTTTTGGACCATGGTATTGAGAGAGGCCTAAACCTATATAAGGAGAAGAAGATCATTAGGCAAAAGTGCAAGTGTGCAAGTGATGAATATCTGATGAAGTGTGAGATGTAGTATGTAGGTTATGGGTATGTGATGCTTTGCTAAGGATGCACCTATGTGGCGAATGAAGGTTGATGGATTGGGATCATGAAGACTAAAATGCATTATCATTATGTCGTATGATCATCATTAGTTTAGATCTGAATACTGACGTATATATTATCCTTTATATCTGATGAACTCGGTATATCTGAAGTAGTAAATTTTAGTGAAGGTATAAGTAATTATTTTCAGATCTGTACGCTGGTTCCCTTTGGTGAAAGGGCATACACACGCTGGTTTGACACAATCAAGTAGCGTACGCATTATGAGATTTCATGACTGAGGTTTTTGTTGGTTCAAGTGGTTGTTGCAAAGTTATGGGTTCTACTATTTGTTCTGGTGATTGTGTTTTGTTGATAGGGTTTCAGTGATTGAGTTGTTGGGTGATTCAGAGATTGATGATGTAGATATAGTTGATGGTTGTATTGTAGTGGTGATTGATTTTGTGCTTTGATGTTATTCATGGATCTAGTCTGAAAATTTATGAAACATGGTCCCTGGATGAAAGGAGAAGGTTGTCGCCTTCTGTAAGCCGGTGCCTATGTACTAGTAAATATATTAGGTAGTACAAGAGCTAGGGGGTTGTAGCTCCCTTCAAGTAGAAGCTAGAGAACGAGAGAAGGTTGTAGCCTTCTATAGGTGGGAGCCTGCATATTGGTATGAGTCTGTGCTAGCACAAGATTGTAAATAGGCTTTTCTTATATTAAAGAAAACAACAATAGGTGGTTTTTGTCCCGCATTGGGTTTCCACCTTATATGATGGTGTTCATGTGTGTCTCTTATGTGTGATGATCTATTCCCTTTTTACTGCACCTGGTCACTGTTTATATGGTTAATGATGTTCTAATGCACTGATTGAAGATCAACATATCATGAATTAAATGAATCATAAGTTTGTTGGATATACGTTAGTTGAATTAAACATAGTTCTGTGTACACCTGGGTTCTCTTAACTAAAGTAGTGTATATCAAATTTATTGATTTGCTAATATTGATTCACCCCCCCCAACCACCCCAGTATTATTTCCATCAACTTATTCTAAAGAAGGTTGCTTGACAGTCTACAAATATATGGCAACATCACTGAAAGGTTTTGGTCGAAGAAGTTGTTTGGTTTGAATATTCGATCACACCATTGACAAAAGCTAGAGTTTGATACTACTGATGGACATTTCCACTAGGAATTTAATGGAAATTATTGAAACATGGCGAAGCTAGATAATGCAAAGGATTCTATGTCAACTTCAAAGGGAGTTAGAAGTGGAAATTGGAATGAAGGATCTTACAACTTAAAAGTTGAGATTTGAGAATTATTAATTGATTTAGTAGTATTAATAATAAGAAAATATACTATTGATGATTAAAAAATGGTATGATATTCTAGAAGGATACTTAGAATATTCCTCTGCACTATAGAGGCAGGTGTTGTGGAAACTGATAAAATCAATTATGAAGAAAAATGTTTGATGGACTACTTGATGACATGTTATATTCGATTTATGATCAGGGCTATTTGAAGATTGACAGAGAACTAGGAAGATAGAATTATTTTGTGATTCATGAAAAATATGCATGATGAAGTTATAAAATAGCAATATTCTCCATTGACGAAGTAGATAGGTGATACATTGATGATGTTTCTTTCTGTGAAGAAGGATAGTTATTTTTGACAAGCTTTCGCTTGTGGTTATTTTCTCCCTATTTTGGGGGGAGTGGATATCTCCTCCCTGGTTGAGAGGGAGTGTGGGTGGAAATTGTATTCTCCATTTGTCATATACTATGGCCAAGGCTAACAACCGTAAGCCTATTAAAGGGACTAGCATCGTGAATGGTGGATTAGGTAAGAATGAGGGACATACATTCTTAAGTCATGTAATGTGATTGATTAGTATTAACATTCTAAGTTGGATACGTGGACTTGATAAAGAATGGACTAAATTACATACTTTTACTTAGATTAGGAAATCATCCTGTGAGGTCATACCTTAGGAACACCTCAATGGGGTATGTACTTGAGAGTCGATGGTGTCCAAATTTATGTCGCCCAACATTATGCAATAAAATGTAATTTTTATCATTGATTATATTTAGCATTATTATTTTATTTCTTGGTCAAAGCATGTTATTCTTGTTTTTAGATTCCAAAGAGTCAAATATTAATTTATTATGAGTCAAAAGAAATGTATTTGAGTTAAGTCCCATTTAGGCTTTTGTAAGAAAAGAAATACAAATTTTATTTTTGAGTCAAAGTGTGATCGCGAGACCAAGTTGGCCATCCTTGGACAAGTTGGCCCTACAGGAAACTATTTGACCCACATGGACATGTATAAATAAATCAACTCAAGCTCATTCACTCATCATCATCAACCCATCAATTATTGTGCCAAGAAGAGAATAAAATGTAGTTTCAGTAAAAGGAGAGAGAGTGAAGTCAAAGGATAGAGAAAAATGAAGTTTCTACCATAATTATTCATACATGAAATTATTATAACTTTTTGAGGCTACTACAAGGCCGAAATTAGGCCTCCACTGTAGATCCAAACGTTTTGTGATTTTCACTAGATTTGAGAGAATGTGACTAGTGTTGACTTTGACTTATTGGACGGGACATAGAGTAGGGCTAGTTTTGATTCTTTGTTGAAGTCTTGCTCTTGGTCTTGGGTCTTGCATATTTCATTTTGATATAATTCTATAAGAAGGATTGCTTGTGTTTTCCCCCTTCTGAGGTTTTTCCCTAGTTTGGAGCCTAGCTAATTGTGTTTGTTGTCTCTTTATAATCTTAACGTTTTAAGAATTTGGTAATTTCTTGATAAAGAGAACACAATATAAGTAATAAGAATCCAAAAAAAGTTCACAAGTAATTATAAAGTTAATATAATTCAATAA
>APFE030132257.1:226776-274479 GCA_000404065.3 Pinus taeda | reverse complement strand
AAACCATAAAAACTAAATCCCAGAGGCCAAACTATAAACAATAAACCATAAGAATTTTATACCATTTTAAGAAGAATTTTGTAACTTTAATTTAAGCCTTGATTAAAACGATTTACTAAGGTCTTATAAACCATAATCACTAAATGCTAAACCACCATAAACCCTAAACCCCAAACCCTAAATGCTAAACCCTAATCCTTAATAATTTTATAACATTTTAAAAATAAATTTTAATTTTTATTACAATGTCTATCAAAATAATTTACTGAAGTGTTATAAACCATAAACATTAAACCCTAAACTCTAAACCCCAAACCTGAAACCAAAACCGTAAACCTTAAATCCTAAACTCTGATCATTTTAGAACATTTTAAAAAGTGTTTTTTAACATTTATTTAAGCATTTATTAAAATCATTTACTGAACCCTTATAAACCCTAAACCCCAAACCTTAAACCCTAAGAATTTTATAACATTTTAAAACAAGTTTTTTAACTTTTATTTAAGTGTTTATTAAAATAATTTATAAACCCTAAATCCTAAATAATGGACCCTGAACCCTAAGCCCCAAACCCCAAACCCCAAACCCTAAATACTATTATAACATTTTAAAAAGAGTTTTGTAACTTTCATTTAATTATTTATTAAAAATATTTTCTAAAGTGTTATAAACCCTAAACCCTAAAGCATAAAGCCAAAACAGTAAACCCTAAACCCTAAGTAGTTTTTAACATTTTGAAAAGTGTTTTGCAACTTTTATTTAACTTTTTACTAAAATAATTTACTAAATTGTTATAAACCCTAAAAGCTAAGCCTTGAGCCGTAAAACGCAAACCCGAAACCCTATAACCTAAACCTTAATCATTTTATAACGTTTTAAAAATCATTTTGTAGCTTTTCTTTAAGTGTTTGTTAAAATAATTTACTAAAGTTTTATAAAACATAAACCCTAAGCCCCAAACACTACACCTAAAACCCTAAAACCTAAACCCTATGTATTTGATAAAATTTTAAGAAGGTTTTTATAAATTTTGCTTAGGTGTTTATTAAAAGAATTTACTAAACACTAAAACCTAAACCCTAAGCATTTTACAACATTTTAAAAGGTGTTTTGTAACTTTTATTTAAGTGTTTATTAAAAGCATTTACTAAAGTGTTATAAACTTTAAACCATAAACTTGAAACCCTAAACCCTAAAAATTTAAAAAAGCGTTTTGTAACTTTAGTGTTATAAATCCTAAACCATAAAACCTAAAACCTAAGCCCTACATGGGGAAGCCTAAGTCCCAAAGCATAAACCCTAAACGGTAAACTCTAAATACTAAGAATTTCATAACATTTTAGAAAGCATTCTGTAAATTTTATTTAAGTGTTTCTTTAAAGAATTTACTAAAGTGTTATAAAACCTAAACCCTAAACCTCAAACCCCAAACCCTATATCTTAATGCTTAAAGCCTAAAGGATAAATAGTAAAATTGTTTACTAAGGTCCTGTAAACACTAAACCGTAAAGCCTAAAGCTTGAAAGCATTTACTAAGGTATTATAAAATCTAAAAACTAAACTACATAACCTAAACCCTAAAGCCTAAGCCCTGACCCCCAAACCTTAAAAATCCATAAACCTTAAACCCTACAAAAACCCTAAAACCTAAAAACCCCAAAAAACCCTCAACCCTAAACCCTAAAAATCGTTTTTTGGATTTTTTATAAGTGTTTATTAAACCAATTTATTAAATCATTATAACCCATAAACCTTAAACCCTAATACCCACAACCCCAACCTAAACCGTAAACCCTAAACCATAAGCACTTTATAACATTTTAAACCCTAAACTCAAAGTATTTGATAACATTTTAACAAGAGTTTGTAACTTTTTTTTAAAGTGTTTATTTGAATAATTTACTAAATTGTTTTTTTTTTTGTGTAAATGAGATAGTTATATTATATAACAAGTAAAAGTATAAAAATTCTGTTAATGCAGATGGACATCTGTGACAGATTACCTAACAGTGCATAGCGAACAGAAATACCAGTGGCACACCACGCAGGGCGGCAGTAACCAACATTATTCACAGGGACCCTAGGGGTCTTTACATAGTAAAACGATACAGTGACATAGTGACAACTAGAGAAAGCCAAAATGACCAGAAGACTGAGAACAGAGGACAAAAAGCAGAGGCCGAGATTAGAGGTGCTTGCCCATCAGACTGATGGCATCTAGGCCCATCTGAGCAGCATGGGAAGTTGCTCTAGCTTGCATGTCGCTGAGAATATTTTCGTCCTGCTCCGGTGCATTGGCGTTCGAAGTCTGAGTAGAGCCGGGACCCTGATTGATGGTGTCTTTCAGCAGTCTGCAGAGGAGCGTTAGCTTGCGATTAACAACCTGAATGGCGTCCTGGACTCTTGTTATGCGGCCGTCCAGAGAGTTGTTGTAATCCACGATTTTAGCCATTTGTGCCTCCGTCAAGTTCACATCAGTGATGATTCTTGGCTTCTCCTTTTCCATAGCTTCCAACGCTTTGGCTATCAGAGTTTTGGTCCGCCAACTTTCCGCTCTTGTGCGCACGTACTGTGTAGCCCTTTTGGCAGGGGTTCCTGGATCATTCAGCCAGGTAACCTCAGCCACTATGTCCTCCTCTGTTCTACCTTCTTCTTCCTGTTTAACTTTGTTCTCCAGTTCCTCCACTTTGCGCTTATACTTGGTCATGGCTCTAGTTTCGTACCCTTTCTTGGCGTCATGCAGGTCCTGACTAGCTGCTGCATTGTGGCTTCCACTCCAATCCATGACTTCCCTATTATGCTTGCCCTCACTACACCGATAACCTATGGCAGTATTGTTATCTCCCCTTACAAGAGCTAATGTGATTTGAGTTGGGTTGCAAGGTCTGGCTTTATAGTTTTTGCGATTAAGAGAATGCCTGCCGGAAATGGCTGTCCCATTTAAGCTTCGGGTACTGCTGCCATAATTAGAAAATCGGTTCGCACAGATGAGACCAAGGTTGGTAGAAACCGAGCAGAGGTGGCTGCTCATGCTCTGATTGCGCTGATACCAAGTGAGCTGTACGAGGGAAGGATTGTGACGGTGATTGGGAGTTGAGGTGGTACTCTGAGTGTTAGCCTGCTGATTTCCTCTGTTCCGAATGTCCAAATCCTTCTCTGCATTAAGGTTTGTATTAAATGTTCTGGGAGCTTTACCACGCCGAATCCTACCCGAGGTGACGGATTGGCTGGTACTACTACAGTCCTTTCGATCACCTGATTCGTAATTATCGATGCCTGTGCTGACATGCCACCACCGGGTGGTGTCCTATCCTTTACACCCTGTCATACCATCACTGAGGTTATGATTAGTGCTAATGCCGATGTGATCCATCTCCCGGTGCCTGGTGCTGAGGTCTTCAACCCTTATGAGGAGTCGACGTGGAAATTGTCCTTTTCCGCCAGTTGTTCACATTTCACCTTGAGAGTGGGGCAGTTCACGTCCTGCCAACAACTGTTTGTGATGAGGTGCGGGGTGTCCGCTCCGTGGTTTGCCAGGAAATCGGCTATACCATTTGCCTTTTTCCTGATAGATTGGAAAACAGTGCCTTTTAGATCTCCTATCAATTCTGCTATGCTTTCGGTTGCCTTCGCCAGTCTCCAATGCTTGGTAACTTTACTGATTTGAGTTCCTACTTGGATGTGCTTAGCTGTTGAGATTGCTACGGAGGAGTCCCCTTCTACAATGAAATTGCCCTGTCTGCGGGACCTGAGAATCCTTAAACCTTGCTCCATTGCTGCAAATTCCGCTTCATTGTTTGTGCATTCTCCCAACGATCTACAGAAAATGTGGACTATGTCTCCTTTGTGGTCACGAATGACGCCGCCTATACCTGCAATGCCCGGGTTCCCCCTCGAAGCGCCATCGAAGTTCAGCTTGAGGCATGCTTCAGGCGGTGGTTGCCAACTGTGGATTTGGGTAGAGGTGCGGGCGTTATGACCTCCGGGGAGGCAACTGTTGAAGGCTTCCAGTTGGAAGGTCTTTAAGATACGTAAGTCTTTTCCCGTTGGTTTATCTGTTGGGTCGAATTTGCGTTTTGTCTGAACCAGCTGTCTGACATTGATTAAAATAGATTCTTTGGCAAATTCAATACTTCGAGTCTCTTGAGTGAAGACCCGTCTGTTCCTTTCCTTCCATATAGTCCATGTAACAAAGCCTGGGATGCATTTCCAAATGCTGCTTACACTGTTCATGCGAGAAATGTGTTTCCTCCAGTTGGTAATCGTCTCCTGTATGGATTCCCTGTTTCTATCTGTGTCTTCCAGGATGGCTTCCATCCATAACCATATCTATGACGCCCAATCACAGGAGTTGAAGAGATGATTCATCGTTTCCTCCTCCTGTAGGCACATGAGGCATTTTGAAGGTCCCTAGAATCCTTTTTTCCTTAAGTTCTCCCAAGTTAGAGTTTTCTTCTGCATGAGAAGCCAGAGGAAGGTACGAATTTTTGGCCATTGAAAGTTATCCCAAACTTTATCGGACCAAGGAACTATTTCAGGGTGCTCTGCCTGTTCGATTACACTTCTTGCTTCTTTGAGCGAGAATTCCCCGTTGCCTTTCGGACCCCATCTGAGCTTGTCATCCTCAGTCCCAATTCTAATTTTCCTTTTGTGAATTTGTTGATTGAGCTCCTGGATAACATGTTGAGGCATACCATACTGATCTGGATTGAAATAATTCCATTCTCTCCACTCCGGGTCTTCACTGGAAGAGTTCCAGTAGTGGTTGACTCTGTTGTGGCCCTCTGATTGGTAGGCTAACATTAGGGGTAAGAGAGCAGGAGACTCTAATTTAGGGGTTTGCTGTCAAGCATCTTCCCAGAAGAGAGCTTGAGTACCATTGCGAATTTCCCAGAAGCAGTAATCCTAGATAATGCTTCTGTTAGCTTGGGCGTGATTCCAGATGGGGGATCCGTTGGGGTTATCCTGCAATCGTATGATTTCCAGATTACTACTGGTTGGCTTGTATTTCTCCTTCCAGTGTTTAGCCCAAGGGAGTTTAGTGCTAGATATCCATTTCCACCAGATTTTGGCACCACAAACTCTATTGGTGATAGCGGGATCAACCAGATTTAGACCACCCCTGTTCTTAGGTCTGCGGAGTTTTTTCCAAGCAACCAGCGACCATTTCTTCTTTTCACTGTTGCCACTCCAAAGGAAGGCACGTTGAATGCATCTAATTTGATCCAGGACTCCCTTTGGGGCGGGAAGGATAGATAGCATGTACTGAGGAATGGCTTGGAGGATAGCTTTTGTGAGCACTAATCTGCCTGCAAAATTTAGAGCTCTGTTAGTCCAGTGTTTACATCTCCTTTCCATATTGGCCAGGATTTTCTCCCAATGAACCTTCTGCCAAGGTTTGAGGGTGAGGGGGGCACCAAGATATCTGGAGGGTAAGGAGCCAATTCTGAACCCCAACAGTCTGGAGAGATGAGATTGAACCGTGATATGAGTGTTGAAAAAAAAGATGGTAGATTTGGAGAAGTTAATCTCCATACCTGAGGCTTTGCTGAAGAGGTGGAGAATGTTCTTATACGCAGTAGCTTCTTTTATGGTGGGGGTGCCATGAAGCATTGTGTCATCTACGAATTGCTGGTGCGTGGTAGCCGGGCAGGACCTGATGGGCTGTAAACCTCTGATCTGGCCTTCATCTTTTTTCTTGGTGATAAATCTGCTTAGGCCTTCCATAAGAATGACAAACAGGAAGGGGAAAAGAGGATCCCCTTGCCTTATGCCTCTTGAAGGCCTGAAGGGCATGGAGGGAGTGCCATTGACGAGAATCGAATAACTTGTAGATTTGATGAGCTCTAAAACCCATTTGATCCAGGGCTGATTGAAACCAAAAGCTTTTAAAGTAGCTTCTAGGTAAGTCCAACTAACTTTATCATATCCTTTGGACAGGTCCAACTGCATGAGCATGCCAGGTACTTTCCTAGAGTGGAGAGAATGTATCATTTCCTGGGCGAGCAAAATGTTGTCCAGAATCTGCCTCCCTTCCACATAACCGGATTGTTCCTGAGAGATGATGCCTGGGAGAATCATTTTGAGCCTATTGGCGATGACTTTAGATATGATTTTGTAAATGACATTGCAAAGGGAAATAGGTCGGAATTTTTCGGGGGTGTTGGCCTCCTCTACTTTGGGGACAAGAGCAATAAAGGTTGAATTTAAGGATTTAAGGATGGTTTTAGATCGTCTAGAGTCCTCCACAATTTCCCAGATATCATACTTGACGATTTCCCAGCATGCTTTATAGAAATTGATGGTGAATCCATCTGGACCCGGTGCTTTGTCATTAGGCATGCTTCTAACGGCCTCCTCCACCTCTTCCATGGTGATCTTTTTCCTTAGGGACCAGTTCTGCTGCTCTGTAATTAAGCGGGGAATGGCATTGGTTACTTCCTGGATGGCTGCCTCCCTGTTGACATTTGGTTCCTGTGCTATGTTACTGAAGTGATTTGAGAGTAGCACCGAAATGTCGTTGTGATTTCTGAGGATTCCTCCTTCATTGTTCTTCAGTTCAAGGATCTTGTTGGCATTCCTGTAATCAATGGCCGGCTTGTGAAAAATTTTTGTGTTTTGCTCTCCTTCCTTTAACCATAGCACCCGGGATTTCTGTTTCCATAATGTTTCTTCCTGCTTGCATCGAGTGTGCCATTGCTGAGTTAACTCTTTTTCTTGCTCACTAGAGTTCTCATCTCTTCTACCTGTTATTCCTTCTTTGTGGATTTGTTCCAGTTTTTGCTCTATGGTTGCTTTTTCCTGAAAGATGTTCCCAAAAACTGTATGGTTCCAATCTTTTAATTTCAGTTTTACGTTTTTGAGACGATTTTGCAAATTAAACATCTTAGTCCCTTCTTCAGATAAGGGTTCCGCCCACCATTTTTCCACCATGGTGAGAAAGTTGGGGTGATCAATCCAGAACTTCTCGAATCTGAAGGGTTTGTTCTTGGGGGGACCTGGAACTTCGATGACAAGGGAGATCGGCCAGTGGTCCGATCCTCCACTGGGAAGAATGCTAGACTCCAGGTTTCTTCCATCTAGTAGAAGATTCTCAGAGACTAGAAAGCGGTCCAGTCTTGAGGAGATTAGATGTTCTCCACCCCTCCTATTGTTCCAGGTAAAGCTGCCTTGCTTTGGGTAAACATCTACTAAATTTGCATTATCGATGAATTCTTTAAATTGCTCCCCATCCCTATTGAGCTTTCGGAGCCCCCCTTTTTTCTCCATGAGGGAGGTGATCATATTAAAATCTCCTCCCAAGATACAATTTGCTCTAGGGTGTCTTTCCATAAGTTTCTTCAAAGAGTCTAGGAAAACAAGTTTGTCATCTAACCTCTGAGGACTGTAAATATTGATGCAGAGGAAAGAGTGAGAGTTACCTAAAAGAAGCATCTCCATGGCCAGGTAGTTCTTGCTTGCTTCTGCTGTGATTAGCTGGAATCTCCTGGTGTCCCAGAAGGTTGCTAAGCCTCCTTCACGTCCTTTGCTCTCTATTTCTAAAACCTCAAAGTTTCTGCCTAGTTTGAGTCGTAATTTTTCAGTGAGGACTTTGTTACACTTTGTTTATTGTAAGAACAACATATTAGGATTATTTTTCTCCATCTGTCTTTTTAGCAGTCTTTGTTTGCTTTGACTGTTCATACCTCTTGCGTTCCAGGATATTATTTTCATGATTAAACAGATTTAAAGAAGGACGGGTACTCACTTAATTGCTTGATCTGCCCAGCATTGAGCAATATCTCCCCCAGGTCCTGTAAGTGTTCTCCATTTGATTTGCGTCCTCTTCGTCGTTTGTTTGCTGAACCAGAGATTTTGCCTAGGGATGTTCTGTGTTGAATCTTGCCTCCTTTAAAGATACCGAGTTTGTGCTTCTGTTTTTCCATGATGTCTTTTTGCCTTGCTATGAAGAGGTCTTTGACTCTTCTGATCTCTTCCTCCGGCGCTTTTTCAATCCCTTCAGTTCTCCATCTTTCCACCAGAGCTGATAAATCTAACCCTTCCATGGCAATTTTTTCATCTAACTCCTGATCTTCACTCCCCACTTCACTGGTTACCATGTCTGTCTCATAGTCCGACTCCTCTGTTCTGTCTTGCATCTGGACTTCTCCGCTGGGCATCCCGGTTTCTTTGTCTTCCACCTGGGGTTGTTCCTGTCCTGCTGGCTCTGTTTCTTTGTCGGTTGTGTTCCTTTTTTCCTCTGAGTCAATATCCTGGTCCAGATATTCAAAGGGATTGTTGAAGGGATTTTTCCTAGTGTTTCCTTCGGTACTCCTTCTTCTGTTGGCCCTCTGCCTGTACTTCGGTTTGATGAAGTCGTTTTTAGCTTTGTTATTCTGGGTTTTGTCTTCCTCTGCTTCCTTCTGGTTCAGAGGGCAGTCTCGCATCAGATGCCCATGATCATGGCATTTCCGACATCTGAAGGGTATGTGCTCATAATCTAAAGCTTGGAAGTATTCCTCGTCCCTGTACTCCAGCCAAACTCCTTCATGAAGCGCTCCGGAGACATCCATTTCAACACAGATTCTTGCACAGGAAGTGTATCTTTTTTGCAGGGTTGCTTCTGAGGCTTTGACAAACTTCCCAAGCTTGTTCCCTATCTGTGTCAGGGCGCTTAACCCCCAGTAGTCAATCGGGAGAGAAAAGAGTTTTATCCAAACTGGGACACAGGTGAAAGATTCTTTTTCCGGGGCAAAGTTAGGCTTCCAGGGTCTCATGTATAGCCCTGCTGAGGCAAGAAAATATGGACCTCCCTCGAAAACCCGATCTTTGTCTTCAATGCTTGTGAAAACTACCGTAAAGAAACCTCTGGCTCCTAGATGTAGCTGCACATCTCCTTTAGGTTTCCACACCTGCCTTATCCATTGGCAAAGAGTCCTCTCCGTTGGCCAGATTCCCATGAATCTGCAGATGATGGCCTGTTCAACCATATGTTCTCTATAGGTCTGTATGTCCGGGTCAGAGATATTCACTCGTAGGCTCTCAGTTTTCTTTGGCTTGCAAGTGCTGCTAGTCGCCCGAGTCTTGTTGGGGTTAACGCTGGTGTCCCCCTCCTTTTCCGGTTGCCTTTTGTTGCTGTCGTCTTGTTCTTTGTCTGTTTGTGGGTCCTCTTCCTTCTCTCCCGTAGGCTGATCTTTCTCCACGGTGTTCTTTTGATTGTCGCTCTTATTCTGTTCTGCTGAAGTTCTGACTTCTGCAGAGAAGGCAGTCTTGTCAGACATCATTGATGTCTTCTCCTTATTATTTCTACTGTTCATCCTTGAACTATTTTGCCCTTCTATTCTGACTCCTTCCTTCATGCTCTGCAGTCATTTTTGCAGGACTACTTGTTTGAACGAAGGGGTCCCACTGGACCCCTCTGCTCCCATCCAATCTGACAGCCGACGCCCCTTTCGAAACAGTGCTGCCAGCCTTGATCTGTGGAGCTCCAGGCCTCGAACAGTGCTACCGGATTCGATCTGTGGTGCACCAGGCTTGAAACCCTAAACCCCCGTCTCAGTCGATTCTCCAAAATACACCTACCTTGCTCCATTTAAGCATCGACTATACTTATTTTTTTAAAGCACAAAAAAAGTTTTATTTACTTAGCATACCTTTAGTTTATTTATAGTTATTATTTACCATAACTCCTTTTCCTAAATATGGTATTTGGCCCACCGTATTTAGCCCATGGTATCAAAATGATATTTGTCCCATATGCTTCACTTAAATAAAATGTCATTTTTTAGTATTCTTTAAATATAAAATATAAAGAGGTTTTTATGGACTAAATATAAAAAGAGGTTTTATTTATTTACCATACCTCTAGTTGATTACACTTTTATTTATTCACCATACCTTTAGAGTAAGTATAAAAAGAGGTTTTATTTATTTACCATACTTCAATTTTATTTATATTTTATTTATTTCTCATACCTATCTTTTTAATGTTCATAAACCTCTTTATATTTTAAATTTATATTGTGTTTATACATAATAATAATTAGATTGATTGCGTATGGTAAATAAATAAAACAATTTTTTCTTTTTTATATTTACTCAATAATTCACTTTATGTTACTCAAAAAAGTTGTTTTATTTAGGTGACGCCTATTGGCCAAATTATTGTTAATAGCATGCAAAAAAACATTATTAACCCTATTATTAATATTAATAAAAATAAAGATGGCACATGGTATTGACCCATGGTATTGAGAGCCAATGGTATTGACCCATGGTATTAAGGTGAATATAGCAAATTAAATGATCATATATCAATATTTACTTTACATCTACTAAGCACGATCAAATATCTTCATACACCAACTCGCATTGAGAAAAAAAAATATCTTGATAAACCACTAGCATAGAGTGAAAAAAATTATCTTGATATACCACCTAGCATAGAGTGAAAAAGAATTATCTTGATATACCAACTAGTATAGAGTGAAAAAATATTTGATTCCTCTGGGGGCTTGGTAGATCAAGAGTAAAGATGAATTTATGTTGGTTTCTAAATAGGGCCTACATTAGATTTAAAAATGTTAAATGTTAAACATTACATGTTAAATGTTTGCATTTTCATTTGCATTTACATTTAGGTTTACATGTTTATTTGAGACATATCCCATACTCGATTGTGGAGCGCCTCTTGGCGTGATAATATCAAATTGTATAAAAAAATTTGAATTTAAAAGTTTGTATTTCTTAAATAACTAATTATAATATTGAAATTACTTAATTTGGGCTAATAATTATATAAACATATTTTTGAAAACATTTTTATTTATTTATAAGTTTTTAGAATTAATTGTTGTGACTATTAATGTTTGACCCAGATATTATTTTTGTTTTATTATATTATTATATTGATTTTATTAATTGTTCTATTGTTTTGATTGTTTATGTTTGATCTAAATATTATGTTTATTTCTAGATATTGATTCATCAAAATTTTCCATTTGATTAATTGTTTTCCTTAATTGAATATAAACAATTATTTCTTTATATTAAAATATTGTTTATTTAGTCAAATCTAACCTTTATATTATAACAACTAATTTTTTTTCTCCTAATAACTTGATGCCAAGATCTTGTTTTTCATCTTCTCTTGAGATGAACCACCCTTGAGGGTTTGAAAAGTGTTGACAAATCTGTGATGAGATGTTTTATTATTTTTCATAATATGGATCAAAGAAGCCTAAATTCAAAAGTTTAATATTGTTAAATTTCCATGAAAATTTGTAACTACTTAGATGAATATTTGAAAAATAGGACAACTAGATATACTTCGAAAATAATGGAGAAATGGTAATATTTATGATTTTGAATGTAATTAGGAATTAGTTCCTATTTTCTAGCAGGTTGTTTCATCTCTCAAACTAAAGGCCATTGCTTAAGATTTGTATAGATTTATTTGTGAATTCAGCCATTGTGTAAGACTTGTATAGATTGATTTGTGAATTCAGTGAATTGATTGAGCCATGTGGGCACCTTAATGGTCTCCTTACGTAGGGACTTCTAGTTTAACTCATTTTTTTTTCTTCCTATTTTTCTAGTTTGTAGGAGAGCATGTGAGGTGGTGGACAAAACCAAGCATCGGTGTGTGTCATACCCACAAGCTCGGTCTCCTTACCTAGGGACTTCTAGTTTAACTCATTTGTTTTTTTCTTCCTATTTTTCTAGTCGATTTGAGAGCATGTGAGGAACTAGACAAAACCAAGCATTGGTGTGTGTCACACCCATGAGATGAGAATTTCTTATGCGCGATGGAGGGGTGGAATATATTCAGTTAAAGGCGATGAGCTAGCATGTGTGACGAGCGAGGTATTCAATTAAATACACTTGGGAAAACATGCAGTGATGAGTTGTGATGAGGCATTGGGAGAGTCGAAAAACCGGAAATCAGAAAATCGCTAGGTATGGGAACATGTGATGAGTTTATAAGAAGGGTGGAAAAATCGAATGAGTCGGTGGGCCGACATGCAGAATAAAGGTTCGGGTGAGCCGACACGATCTTTGATATTCTCGTGGACCATTTACATGGATGGCCTCGGGAGATTGACCCACCCCTCTTAGGTCCCTATAATATTAGTGGTTACCCCATTACTATTGTAGTTGTATCCCTTATTAATATTACTATGCCCCTTTTGTCCCCAAATTGTTATTACTATGCCCCATAGAATCCCTTTATTTTTATTTTTGTGGCTTTATATTATTATTGTTAGGTCGGGTGGGTTATATTTTGACTCATTAGACTCCTATATATACAATGGAGGTTTTGTCATTTGAATCATCAAAGAATTGTTCATTTATGTAATGTAAAGGAGGTTGCCCCCTTAAAGAGGCTGAATTATAAGGTGTTGATCTATCTTTTCTATCCTTTTGTGAGCTCATTTCATAACATTTGGAATGAAAGCTTTAGTTTCTAGGGTTTCACTGCTCCAAATAGGTCATTGTGTCATTTTTTGTATAACTTTTTTTCTGCGATGTTTCAGAAGCTAACAAAAAACCCATTTGAGACAAAATCGCACTAAACCTCGGATCCAAAATTTAGATCCTTTCACACTATATTTGTGGAGATATGATCTCAGGAAGTTGGTATTTTTGTAGACGCCTAATTTTCATTCCAAACAAGTGACCTAAGGAAAATCATCATAAATTTCTCTCTGAGCATTGGATTGAAATTTCATAAGAAGGTACAGAAAGAGGAAGGACAATAGATTCTTGTATACATTTTTCAGAGCGAAAGGTAAAAACAGTGACTTGTGGCATGTCATACAAGTTCACTCTACTGAACTAGTCTATTATTAGGTCACTGTGGGAGATTTGGCATAACTCTTCCCTGGAGAATCCAATTTGGATTAGACTGGCGGGATTGGAAAGAGGACGTAGAGGGCTACCGCAGATCACAATTTCAAAACTAGATGATTTGGAATAGATATACATCAGATTCAATATCAATCTCCTACAAAGTGAAAAAAGGTGTGTAGTTTTTTTAAACTATTTGCATAAGCTTGGTTTGAAAAACTAGTTTGAAGGAATTCAAAGGGCATAGTAAAGCATTATTATTGGTAATTGATTCGCTAAGGAAAGAAAATACAAACACCTAGTAAGCAACCTTAAAGCTCTAACATGACTCATGAAGAAGAGGAAGAAATGCAACATGATATATCAAAATTACGAGACCAACTGCAACAAGTGTCACTTGCACAAAAATTAACATAATCTAAGATGGATTGTTTAAAGAAGGATGTAGAAGCTAAGATGGATGGTTTAAGTAAAGGCGTAGTAGCTAAGATGGACAATTTGAAGATAGATTTGAGGACAAATTTGAAGACAGGCATGGAAAATTTGAAGGGAGACATGTAAGATTTGAAGACAGATTTGAAGACACATTTAACAAAGTTTGTACAAGAAATGCTTACTAATGGTGAAAGGGTAGTAAAGAAAACTCATGATAAGAACAAAAGAAATGTCAATCATCATTTCATAGACTCTAATGTTTGATCGAAGACCCACCATATTCCAAAAAGCAATATGAGGAAGTTTGATGGCAAGGATCCTGCAACATGGATATTACAGATGGAGCAACTTTTCGATCTCAATAATGTGAAAATCACACAAAAGGTACGTATTGCAACTTTATATTTGGAACCAAATAAGTTTGTATGGTATCAATGGCTTTGCTCTCATAAACAAATTATGACTTGGGCAAGTTTTACGGAAGAATTGACAACACATTATAAGGATACAAAAATCAACACCTTTTTTAGCCAAATGGTAAGTCTCAAACAAAAGGGTTCAATAGTGGAGCACATTGAGGAGTTCCAAAAATTGAACATATGGGTAAAAGATATTCCAGAGGAGCATAGGATTGATGTGTTCATAAGGAATTTAAAAGATAATATCCAACATGATGTTTGCCTTTGGGAACCTGATTCATTAGAGAAGGAATTCAGGTTAGCAAGAAAAATGGAAAGCAAAATTATGGAAACCAGGAAGCATATCACTCACAACTATAAAGATGGAAGTGTTGTTGCCCCAAGTCTTCCACAACCTATAAGGTTGACACCAAAACAATTGGAATAAAAAAGAGAAAAAGGGCTTTTGTTATAGTTGTGATAGAAAATATGCTAAAGGTCATAAGTGTGCTCAGAAGAAATTATTCTACATAGCTTGTGAAGAGGAAGAAGAAAAGGAGCAAGAAAGGTGAAAAGAAGAGGATATACTCCACGAACAAAGCCTAGATAAAGAAGAAATGAATCCGACCATATCTTGTAATGCATTGGCTGGAATTACCACTCCTCGATGATCCAAGTGGATGTTGACGGCCACCCACCTATCCCACTTGGACCCCCACAACTGTCTCTTTCAGTTTTTCAGTTTCCTTAATTATAGCACAATTTACTATTTTTAGCAGTTTTTTGGTCCTAAACTTCTGGAGCCATTTTAAGGCCCTAAACGACGTTTTTTTGGGAAATTCAATTATCCAGCTTCTCTACCTACAAATCTACATCATATATCTACAAATCAAATTTAACATCTAATTTAATCAGGGATGTTTTCTTTTTATTTTCAAGGCTACTAGGAGGTGTGGGAAGTTCTTCTTCTTTCCCTTTGCCTTTAGAGTGGTCATGGAGGAGAGATTCTTCTGCTCCTTTTTCTCATTTGGAGTTTGTTGAACCTTCTTCTCTACCTTTCTTAAATTCTCTATACATTTCTTCTACCATGGCTTTCATGGTCATGAAACCATCCATGAACTAGGAGTCTGATTCCTAGGGGTTTTCTTTTGACATTTTCCTCTTAGGGTAGACTCTTCCAATTTCAGGCTTAGCTTCAATCAATTCTTCTTCTCCTAATTTAACCTTTAATCTAGTTAGCATTTAACGACAAAATCCAACACAAGCTTGTCTAACCTGAATAACCTAGAGCTCTGATACCACTTGACCTGGAATTTATCCAAGACAAAGAATTAGAGGTATTAGAAACTCATGTGCGTGGATGTGCCTATGTTACTTTATGCAACAAATCGATAAGATTACGAAATACATAGACATTGAAGCAGTTAGAGAAAACACAATAGGAAAACATGTAAATACAACAAGTTTAATAAGGAGTTCACCCAATGCTCCTGGGCTATGTCTCCTGGTCCAAATTTTAGTGGTGACCTCTCTATTATGTTTTCAAGGCAAAGTTCTTACAACATTAAGCTCAATTTGAGTCTCACTCAATAGATATAAGTTAGTAGGACTGAAGTACACAAAATCTCCTTACTGAAACTCAACCTCTGCTGGTGACAGTAGTATGAACCCAATTTGAGACTCATACATGACAGGCCTATGCCGAGAATTTCACTTGAACCTCTCAAGCCTTCTCTGGCATACACAAACTCTCTAACTCTCTCTGGCTCTGTCTCGATGCTGCCTTTGCTCTGTAGGTCAGCTCGACTTACTTTCTCTGTTCTCTGATGTTAGATTTCTACTCGCTTTTCTCACTACTTTCTAGCTGCTTAGATTGTCTCTGCCAGTTTGTGTCTTTAAAGCCAATATGCTTTCTGACTGTTCATTTCTGCTTCCCGGCATTCTAGTTCTTTGGCCTCTGTCCATTTGAATTCACCTGCTTCACATCATCATCACTGTGTAAAAATTCATAGGGAGGTGGCCACTTGCTTCATAACGAACTAAGTGTTAGTTCTCTTGGAAATGTTTGAACGGTCGTTATTACCACTTAACTCCTAAATTTCCCATAAACATGATACTTCTGCCAAATCATCATTCATGCCAGACTTCAAACCTTATACAACTCATTATGTTTACCTCGTTGAATCTGACCATACGTCGGATTATATGTCTACCATAAATCTGGATCCTCCAGATCCTATGGTTTTCATCCATATAGGGCGGGTAAGTTGCATAACGTTTACCTATCTGATGTGAGCAATCATCTCTCTCTTCTACCAGATGTGTGGCAGCTAGTGTCTGGCATCGATCGGGACTCAGTTGAAACCATATACCGCTCGAAGCCCTTCTGATATCCTACTGGTTTTTGTGTGGGACCCGCCTCTGACGAATCGGCAAATTCCCTATGGTTTTTGACTTTTCAGGTTCGCATCGGTTGGGGATTTTTTGTCTCTTAGGGGTTTTCCCGACGATATGCGATCACTAATCGCATCTCAAAAACTTCCCCTGTTTCTCAAAAAGACCTCTCATTTTGTTGTTTCATGGAAGCGTGCATTACCATGGGCCAACGGTCTGCACGCTCGACTGAGGGTCCTCATTGTTTTGGACTGCTCACAACTTACAACTATTTTGAGGGTATTTCTGAAAAGCTTGACCTTTGTAAGTCTTTCAAATTTTGGCATGAATTTTAAAGAGTTATAAAAACTTAGAGAGTGTTTTAGGATAAAATTTGAATCATATTGTACCAAGGAAACTTGGGGTTTCGTGCAAAGACTATAAAACTGAATATTTTGTGAAGTATTGCTACTATCAGGCAGACTCATATTTTAGGGAGTTCCCCATCCCAGTTTATTATCTATTGTGCGTCTATGTGTAAAAGATAATAAAGATGAATGATGTAAGAATTTTTCCACTGTATTAATGAATATATACATAGGAAAGTTGAAAAATAAACTAAGTATAGAAAGTAGGCATAGTCCACGATCGCAAGTATTATTAAAAAGAAAGTGGTCGGTGGTGTTGCACCTCCTATAATGCAGTTGGAAGAGTGCCTCCAGTGTAGGGGTGTGGCAGATGGTATTAGAGGTACTTATACGTGATGAGGAAAGTTAAATACTTGACATTTGTGACAAGTGATTCAGATTTGCATAAGGGAAGTGTAATAATTTGTGACAGGTTTAGCGGGGGTGCAACATCGTGCTTAGGCCAAGCTAAACGACAAGACATTGGAAGAATGTCAAGGGAGGCTCTTGCTAACCTTATATAGGTTGAAGTTGATGAAAGAGGAGAACTTGAAGTCTTGGAAAGAAATGTTAAAGACAAACTTCTTCGACTTGTTTGGCAATGGAGTAGGTTGTAGATGTAGATTGTGATGACGAAGAAGAGGAAGTTGTGATGTTTGAGGAAGTTGCAAGCATGAAAATGGTATAGGATGAACTTGAAATTGATCAAGTTGGACTAGGATCATGTAGTTTACAGACATTGGTGCAGTTTCATTTGAGATTTTTGTAGATGGGCCATATGTAGGGAAAGGAAAAATCAGTTTGCCAATCCGATGGGCGATCTTACCATGGATGTCTACGATGAGCCTTGTATGGAGAGGAAAGGACCATTGACTGTTGCAGAGCTTGTTGGGGTTGTTTGTGACCTTATGGTAGAAGGTGAAAATTCTCATGACAAGGGAGGGACTTGATGATCATTGCAGAGGAATGAGTCATGCTTTATCCATATGGAGAAATTGGCTAAGTTCCCAACATAAGTCATGGATAGATAGGAGAAGGGCACACACTTGAGTTTGATGACACTTGGGTGGACTTCTCATGGCCGAGACCAAGAGGATTCTTGGTGGAATCTTCAGTGGGAGATCCATGGTGTAAGAGACTCATGTGATGTAAGAGACTTGAATGAGGATGACCGATAATTGTGATGGGTCTACTTAGTTGGACAACATGGGAAACTTGAGTTATGGACATTGATTTGGAGACATGAAGCATGGTGGTATTATGTAGGGACATTATGCAGGAGCACTTGTAGAGGTCTCACTTATGGGCATCCAATGAGGAGTGCCAAAGTAGAGGTGTTGTGCAGGTGGATTTGTTGGTGTGACATGGAGATGGTTTACTTGTGAACTGATGGAGATGTTGTGCACTCTTGTACAACAAGGCCATGGACTTGGTTGGATTTGTGAGCAAACTATGGAGCATTCTTACTACATGGAAAGCTGAGGCATCTTACAAAGACCTTTGGGCCGAGACATGTATGCTTGTTGGGATGTTGGTTGGAGATGACCCATGGAGCACTTGATGACATGAGGTTTCGACATTTTGGGACATCATATTATGGTGGACTTGGAGGATCTGATGCATTGAGTAGCTAAGGTCAAGGACTTTGATGCAGCATGGGGTGCATACTTTTGAATACATGTATGGGTGTGCTTGAGAGAGTGACATGTTGTGGAGTATCATTATGAGACACTTTGGAGTGAATGAGGTGCAATGATGATGATGCCTCACTGGCAATACTTGGGCCTAGGTTAAGCTGAGACTTAACCACTTTTTATACATGGGAGTTGATTGGTCTATGATCATGGGTAGCACATGGGAGATGCGATAGGTGTATACTTGTTTCCTTTGCAGAATTAAGAGATGGCACATTGCAGATATGATGGAGGTTGCTTCATGGACCTAGATGTGGCATATCGAGAGTCAGGTTTGATGAGAGGGTCTCTTCATTGTGAGGAGATGGATCTTACACATATCGATGATGATGTTGGGATAGATGTGCCTAATTCCATGCAGCACATTGACACCAAACATCATGGAAAACATGTTGCAGATGAGATGGAGTTTATTTGATGGACCTAGGCATGGCTTATTTAGATGGAGATGGATTCTTGATTGAGTTGATGTTGTGACAATAGTCTGAGAAACGACTGATGATGGAATGAGGATGTGGGTTCTCATGGCTTGAGTGTGACAGTTGGAATAACTACTTAACTAGTTCAAATCATGGGGTTCAAAAGTGTACAGAAATGTGTTAGCATTGTGTTGGAGTATCATGGCAGTAGTTCACATGATGTAGATACATGATGAGGTCGAAACGATATGTTTCTATAAGAATGTAGCTTGAATTGGAGGGACCAACCTCCCACAGTGGGAGCAACATGTGGGGATTGCAAATGATGTGGTTGATGATCATGGATTGAGGAGACTTTCTGATTCATGGAGACATGAGCCCTTATGGTCTATGTGATGGCAGAGTAGAGGTAGGCAACATGGGCATCTTTAGATGTTGGAACTAGTGACACTTTGTGATGTCGTATGATGGTGTTCTCAAGGAAGACAACCATTTAGAGTTGGGGAGTATTTCAATACCATGAGTCAGGCATGCCAGTTGGGCGCATTTAACTAACGGGTCAATTGGAGTTGGCACAAGCATATGATGAGTGAGCGACGAGATGGGTGGCTGAATGGTGAGTTGAGGGCACATGTGAATGATGCGACAAGCTGACCGAAAGAAGGAAACATGTGATGGGAAGTCATCTTGTGAAAATGACTAAGTGTTGGGTGGTGGAAAGTTTATATGTGGCAGCGGTCCCACACATGGTTTCCCACACCATGGGTCGACATGAAGTTGGGCTGAGTTGGATGAAACGGTGGGTCGACTTAGTGAGTCGACCCCCCGAATGATGGGTCAACCACCATATAAGTAAAGCATTGGAATGGTGGAAAAAATAATTCAAGCAAGTTTCCAAGTGTTCATGTGAGCATGAGGGTGAGCTAACTTGGGGAGGACTGAAATTTGGCAAGGTGTAGGCATACTCTTGGGCCAAGACACTAAGTTGGGGCAAACACAGAAAACGGAGCCGCAGGTCGGGGACACAGGTTGGAAAATAACATGTAGGGGAGAGTCATGACGACATGGGGCATGAGCTCTTATGGAGGCGATGCATGGTTGGATTAGCTACCCAACTAATCAACGACATTAGGGGTAGCAGCACATGATTCCTTGTAGAATAGTGGCATATCTATGGCGTGGAGTAGGTTGATTAGTGGACATCTAGATTACCCATATACAAAGTTGTGTGGATGATATCTTGGTGATGATGGTTGCTGGGATGGAATATTGTTGAGGGCGACAATGAGTTCGAGTGGCGGAGGATGTAACACCATGGAGCTACCGACAGTTTTGGCGAGGGTGCATGACATAGGAGCATGGGCGAGCCAAGAAAGAAAAGTATCCATGTGGAGGAAAATGTGAGGCCACATGTAAAAATGGCTCTGTAGATAGATGGTGGTTTATAAGGTGAGGTAGTCCTGAGTGGGGGTGCCCAACCGATGAGCCAACATGGAGAAATATTAAATGATGGGCCAAATGGGTGGTCGGCTGGGCAAGTCGATATAGAGAACCATGGTGGTGAAGTGTATAAGAAGAGGAGACAAACAATTGATCTAAGGTGAACAAGCAAGCGTACAAGCAAAGTGAGTGTGAGGTTCAAGCTAGTGGTCTGAAACTCAAAGCAGAGGTGCAGGCAGACATGGGGCCGAAGCACACAATCTATAGGTCGAAGTTATGTGCCGTGGTGGTGTGTGCAAACTGCAGGGCACAACTGAATGAGTTGTTTAGATGATCGTTTGGAGCACATGCCGGGCAACACTGGTGGGCACACATGATGAAGTTTGGTGGAACAGTTGCACAATCAGCGAGTGTGAGTAGATGATGGTAGGGAGAGCCAGGCAAGGAAACCTCATGTGCGACTGCACGATGTTTGGAGAAATGCTAGGTGAGGTTGAACGAGAGTCTGTGAATGGTGACCTAGTGAGGCCTTAGGCATGCAAAGGTGTGCTGGCAGGAGAGTCATGCAGGCGTGGTTGGAACAACAACATGGTTAATTGGTGGTGAACATGGTTGGAGGGTGAGCTAGGTGATCGAACCCAGGCGCGATGAAACACAAACGAGGTGAACATGTTGTTGGCGAGCGAGTTGGTGAACGGGCTTGGGCATAGGTAAACGATGAAAGGTTTGGGCGGTCATGGTGGGTGCACCTGAACAGATGTCAAGTTGTACGACAAGTCATCAGAGAACTGCGGGCCATGCAGGGGTCAACGACGATGGGCGGCATGATGAAACGACGAACGGGTGACTTTTCCCGATGGCTGGTCAAGTCCACATGACAGGTGCAGGAAGATGAATTTCTATAAGTGTAAAGGTGAAACTTGGGGTTTCCCTTAGTTGTAAGCTTATATGCTAGGATACCACTTATCATGGCCCTACACTAGTGGTACTCTTCCAACCATACTATGGGAGCTGCAACACCACTGACAATTTTCTTTTTAACAATACTAATGATTGTGAACTACGCCTACTTTCTATACTTAGTTTTATTTTCAATAGCTAACCATATCTTTTATTATCACAATGGAAACTTTCATCATACCATTAACATTTGAGTGCGCAATGGAATATCATGGGAGGGGCAACTGCTTTTAATTATGAGTCTTCCCATATCAATAATGTTAATATTTAGAATTCACATATAATATTACAATCGAGGGAAACCCAAAGTTTCACCTGTACACTTATACAAAGTCACCTTCCTGCAGTCATTGTCTAGCCTTTCCCAGCCACCGGGAAAATTCACCCATTCTTCATTTCATCCTGCCATCCATCATCATTCACCCGTGCACGACCCACCATTCACCAATGCCTTTGTCGCACAACTTGACCTTCGTTCGGGTGCGCCCACCGCGACCGTCCAAACCATTCACTGTTTACTCATTTGACCATTTATTTTTCAACAGTTAAGCATATCTTTCATTAACACAGTGGAAACTTTCATCATTAATCATATTAACATCATTAACATTCAAGTGTAGTGTGGAATATAATGGGAGGGGAAACTCCCTGTAATTATGAGTCTACATGTATCAATAATGTTAAGATTAAGAATTCACATATAAGCTTACAACTGAGGGAAACCCCAAGTTTCACCTTTACACATATACAAATCCACCTTCTTGCACCTATCATGCAGCCTTGCCCAGCCACCAAATAATGTCACTCGTTCATCGTTTCATCGTGTCGCCCGTCATCATTCACCCGTACATGGCCCACCATTCACCAATTCCTTGTTCCCCAACTCAACCTTCATTCTGGTGCACCCATCACGACTGCCCAAACCATTCAACGTTTACCCGTATCCGATCTCATTAACCAACTCACCCACCAACAGCATGTTTACTTCGTTCACATTTCACCGCACCCAGGCATGCTCTCCCAGCTCCCACTACAACCGCGTTCACCACCAACAATCGACCATGTTGTCATGTCGGGAGTGCCTGCACGACTCACCCATCGGCACACCTCTGCATGCCAAATGCTTGCCGGTTCACCATTCGCCGATTCTCTCGTTCATCCTCACCTATCGTTCCATCCACCGAGCACCTACACCCGAGCTCATCTCGTCTACTCATGCTTTCCGAACTATGACTAACTTTCACTTCATTAACCATATCAAACATTTAATGTGTAGAATAAAATTAAATAAACATTCACCAGGAGAAAACCTTCAATCAGCTTTATACAAATTTCCAACATTAAGCTATCGTGTAGCTTAGCCTCTAGTCGCTGCAATGTTCACCCTCAGCTGAACACCTTGTTCCCACCTTGGACATTGCCTACATTCTACCCATACCCTTCATCATTTGGCTTCACATGTTTCATCCTTCCGTCATGTCGACCCTTCATTCGGTGGGCGCTCGCTCCATTAGTCACCCCAACTACACCTTTGAACGATTTTCCAACCAGTGGGCGTCCTCGCCCTATTGCCAACCACACAGATTTCCACACCTTGCAGGTGTGGACACCTTGTGTTACCCTACCTACAGTCATCCCACTGAAGCCTACGTTTAGATTGCCATTGTGCGGGCTCACCTGCCTTGCCAAGACTTCCCCACCGCAAAGATAAGTATTGTGGATGCTCACACTCCTTTGATTCTCTTTCTACGCTCCGTCTTTTCCAATATATAAAAGTGCCAACTAGTTTGGGTGAGGGCTCAGGCCAAGAGGCAAGCCGACCCACTGTTCATGTTCTCCACTATCGACTCGGGGTAGGGGTGCCAACACCCAGGACCACCCACCTGCCTGTAACATGCAGTTTACACTTAGTCATATTTTGGTTTTGACTTTCTTTTTTCTCTCGCTAGCTTGCCACTTTCATCTTGTGTGTGCCAACTCACCAACTCACCTCCCATCTCACCATTCCCCAACCTGTCACTCATAGCTCACAACTTATTTCCTTCATTTAAATGTGCTCGATGGGTGTGCCCATGCCACCCAAATGCCACAATAACCTGTGGGCATTACATTTCCCCCACCTAAGGTCATTGTCATCCTTGGAAATTTGCCTATCCTCCGTAGCTTCCTATCGTCAATCTTTTGCTTCCATCTCTAAAGTGAGTTCTCCATTTCCTAGCTATCCTCCTCCAATGTATCCTTCCATCTAACAAGAAATTCTCATCTTGTGTGACTCCCAATTCTTGTTGTCCGAAGATTCAAAATCTTCTCCATCACAAGGTTTGTCCTATCGACAATCATTATTGGTCCCCTCGATGGCTCCACTCTCTTTGGATATTCTATATCAAGTTGACATTTCTTCAAATGATTGATATGGAAAACAGAATGTTTCATATGTATAAGGCACGAAAGCTCCAACTCATAGGCAACCTCTCCCACTCACTTCTTAACCTAGAATGGTCCCTCATACTTCCTCATCAACGATCTCATATTCCCTTTAGGTGGCTGAAACTGATCTCCAATAATCCTGAGGAACACCATATCTCCCACACTGAAGTGTGCATCCTATCAATCCTTATCTACCCATTTTTTCATTCTCCTTGTAGCTTCATGCAAGCACATCCGTGCTAACTCCAAGGTCTCATCCCAAAACTTCATGAACTTCTTCGCATGAGGATTCCTAAAAATACTTCCCATCACTATGGTATCTAGTGCGATTGGCATCTGTCCATTCACTAAATCAAATGGACTATACCCTGTCGTACAAATCTCCTGTATGTTATAAGTGAACTGAGCTACATCCAAGAGTTCCAGTTAACTCTTCTGATCACTTGTCACATAATGTCTCAAGTAGTCCTCCAATAGTGTGTTGATCCTCTCAGTTTGTCCATCTGTTTGTGGATGGTAACTCGAACTCATCAACAAATCTTTCCCGACTAGCTTGAATAACATGGTCCAAAATATGCCTTTAAATTGTGGATGTCGGTCTGACTCAATGCTCAGTGGGATTCCCCAGTACTTCACTATGTTCTTGAAGAACAACTCCGTAGTCTTCTTGGCTCCAAAATGTATCTTTGTTGGAACAAAGACAACATACTTGGAAATCGATCAACCATGACCATGATCCTGTTATATAAATCGTTCATCTCCATCACCATGAAGTCCAACTAACCTTGCCAATCTTTAATCTACACAGGCACCTCGTGTGCCAAACTGCCACTCTAGCACTCGAGTTCACTACCTAGACTTCCATATTCGATGGGAAAATCCTCAGCCCAAATTCTTTTGTTATGAAACCAGCTCAGGAGAAGATAGAAAAGATAGATCAATGCCTTAGAATTTAGCCTCTTCGAGGGGGAAACGTCCTTTACATTACATAAATGAACAATTCTTGGATGATACAAATGAAAAGAACTCCTTTCTATATATAGGAGTCTAAGGGGTCATAACATAATCAGAGCGTACATAACAATAATAATATAAGGGCACAATAATAACAATAGTGGGCTTCTATGGGGCACAATAGTAACAATATGGGCACAATAGGGGCACAACAATATTAATAAGGGGTAAAACTACAATAGTAATGGGGTAATCACTAGTACTATGGGGACCCAACATTGGGATTCCAGCCACTATGTCTCATTGATGTGGCCATACCACTTACAACTACTCAGGTAAATTCGGTTCATGTCCAGTCCGAAAATGACAAGGCAAACAACTTCATTGAGCACATCCGCCAACAGGTCCATGACATATTGGACAAATCCAATGCTAAGTACAAGCAGCAGTATGATCAACATCGAGTGCCACACAAGTTCCACGTGGACGACAAAGATTGGCTACATTTGTAGGAACACCTCGCTTGGCAGCGCCGCAAGCTTCGCTTGTTTCGATATGGGTCATACACCATCACCAAGGTAGTAAGGGACAATGCCTTCGAGCTTAGTATTCCGCCATTCCTTGGTTTGCACCCAGTGTTCAATGTGGACTGCCTTTGGCCCTACTTTCCACCATTGTTGGACACATCCAACATTGCAAAACAACTCACACCAACAAAGTTAAACCCAGACTACATGGAACAAGCCACAACTGATCAGATCATGGACACACGCCTCAAGAACACCTAACAACAGAGCATCCAACTATATCGAGTTGTCAAAGCAAGCCAATTCCTTCACCAAGGCAAGTGGTTCACTAAAGACCAAGTTCAACAAAAGTTTCCTCATCTCATGGAGGAACTCAATGCAATGGAGACCATTGCTTCCTAAGGTGGGAGGAATGATCCAAGTGGATATTGGTGGCCACCCACCTATTCCACTTGGACCCCCACCATTATTTATTTCAGTTTTTCAGTTTCCTTAATTGTAGCATAGTTTACTATTTTTGGCAGTTTTTCGGGTCCTGAACTTCCGAAGTCGTTTTGAGGCCCTAAACGACGTTTTTTGGGAAAACCACAGGCGGCAAATATGAGTTTTCAACTCGGTATTCGCTATCAGTAGTTGTAGTCCTCAGATAGATCTTTCTAACTTATGCCACTTGGGACACCATTGTGTTCCTTCAAGCAAGTGTGCCAAGATGATTTGGAAAGCGCACTGAAATCAAGTCGTTGGGCATTTCAAGGTCGAGAAAACAGTGGCAATAATGCAAAAGTATTTCTATTAGCCAAATATTCGATAAGATGTCGAGAAGTACATATGATCCTACACTACCTACGTCATTTCCAAACCGACCATCAAGAAGCAAGGCCTCTAAACTCCACTTCCTACCCCTAGTCGACCTTGGGAATCCATTTCCATGGATTACATGTCGGGCCTTCCTTCTACTAAGCATGGAAACAACTATGTTTTTATGGTCGTTGACAGATTCTCGAAGATGGCCATTATGGTGGCTTGCAGGAAGAATATCACAACAAAAGTCACTGCTAAACTCTTCTTTGAACAAGTGTGGATACACTTTGAGATCCCACAGTCTATCATCTCAGATCGGGACAATAGGTTCCTCAGTATATTTTGGTCCAGATTGTGGTCGATGTTGGACACCAAGATCACTAAGTCCACAACTTTCCATCCCCAACTGATGGCCAAACAAAGGTTGTCAACAGGATGAGCGTACACATTTTGCAAATGTACAACTCAAAGCATCCATGCACATGGGATGAGATCCTCCCCTATGTCCAGCACAGCTATAACCAAGCTCTCCACAACTTGACTGGCCACAACTCTTTTCAGGTGGGCTTGGGATTCCATCTACTATGTCTCATTGATGTGGTCATACCATTTACAGCTACTCAGGCAGATTCGGCTAATGTCCAGTCCGAAGTCGACAAGACAAATAGCTTCATTGAGCACATTCATCACATCCGCCAACAGGTCCATGACTAATTGGACAGAGACAACGCTAAGTACAAGCAGCGGCATGATCAACATCGAGTGCCACACAAATTCTAGGTGGATGACAAAGTTTGGCTACATTTGTAGAAGAAGCGCCTCACTGGGCCCCACCGCAAGCTTCGACCACTTCGATATGGATCATACACTATCACCAAGGCAGTAGGGGACAATGCCTTCGAGATTAGTATTCCCCCATTCCTTGTTTTGCACCCATTGTTCAACGTGGACCGCCTTTGGCCCTATTTTCCACCATTGTTGGACACATCCGACATTGCAAAACAACTCACACAAACAAAGTTAAACCCAGACAGCATGGAACAAGCCACAATTGATCGGATCATGGAAACATAGATCAAGAACACCCGACAACAAAGCATCCAACTATATCGAGTTGTCAAAGCAAGTCAACTCCTTCACCAGGGCAAGTGGCTTACTAGGGACCAAGTTCAGCAAAAGTTTTCTCATATCATAGAGGAACTCAATGCAATGGGGACCATTTCTTCCTAAGGGGGAGGAATGATCTAGGTGGATATTGGTGGCCACCCGCCTATTTCACTTGGACCCCCACCATTGTTTATTTTAGTTTTTCAGTTTCCTTAGTTGTAGCATAGTTTACTATTTTTGGCAGTTTTTCGAGTCCTGAACTTCCGAAGCCGTTTTGAGGCCCTAAATGACACTTTTTGGGAAAACCACAGGTGGCGAATATGAATTTTCAATTCGATATTCGTTGTCAACAGTTGTAGTCCTTGGATAGATCTTTCTAACGAGGTATCGTGTGCGTCAAACGAAGATCGTATGCCAAAGTTACAACCCCAAGAAGTTGATGTACCAACTTACCCTAATGAGGCCCATAGTTTGGCATTTCTTCTGCTAGGGTTAGGTTTTTGGATGTTTAAGGTTTTCCATTATTTCTCAATAATAAAAAGGCCTTCAAGTCTCATTGTAATACAATTTAGAGGCATGTGGCCACCACATCTCTTCTCAAAGATAAGCTACCATCGCCTGAACTAGTTTATTTCCATTATATATGTAAGCATATTAGCCACATGTGGGAGCAAAAAAAAGGTGAAGTGACTGAAGTTTGGATGGATTTTGTCATAGGTTTCTAGACAATTTATTGTAAATGTTGTTAACGAACAATTTCTCCTAGAAGAAGAATTGTTAGGTTTTCTCCCAAGCACGAGTTTCACATGAAAAATTTGTTGTCTCTATTGTGCATGGTTGTCTCTTTTTTATCTTATTGTTTCATTGCATTACTGTTGAGATTTTATGCATATAATTGCTCAATGATATCAATGGCATAAAGATAAATTGTTAAATATTATTAGGTAGTAATTATCATATCAAAAAATTTGGTTTTTACTCTCTATCTTGTAGAAAATTCAACACATACATCTTAACTCTCATATGAATATTGTGGATGCATGAGAGAATTCATTGTTACTTAGAACTTTAAATCTATTTTGAGTGAGTGATCTTGACATGGGTTGATGAAAGTATTTGTTGTTTATTCTTATCACTAATCTGGAGTGAAACTCTGAATTAAACAACAGCAATTAAAATGCTTGAATTATGGAAACAATATATCCTAACGCTCAACGATGATGCACTTGAAGATAAATGTTTGTTCCTGAGTAGTCAAATTTATATAAGTGATACATGCTATGCTTCCTTGGTCTATAATGGCATTGAGCTCTTGCCATTTAATTTGACGGTGATGATAATTACCTCCATGACAATGGTTGTGATGGGTTATGTTTCGCTTGTGACTATATTATCTTTGTGAGTAATATCAAGTTGTCTTAGTCACCATTTTGTTACCCCATTATTAAGCCTCAACTTATCTTCCAATTAAGGGTAAGCACAGTGAAAGGATTTGATTCTTTGGGATTAAAAATAACCAAAATGGTCTCAACACCTCACTTATATTGTCTTGAGGCCAAAAACCAAGGAGTTTTAACCATGGGATGCAAAACCAATCACAACCAAAGGACGTGTTGTTTGAAAAAAAGAGACCTCAAAAAAGTTGTCACTACTTCAATATTTATTATACTTGTAATTTGAAAGAAGTTTTTCTACCATAAACAACACCTTAACATGCCTTTGTCACCAAAAAAAACATGACTTTTCTTTTTCTAAATAGTAGAGCTCAATGTAGATTAGAAGATACTATAATGTACTCTTAATATAAATTTCTTAGCAACAACCCAGGTAACGCAAAGCCTTTAACTTGAAATTGACAATGCAAACTAAGAATTGTACACTCGATCTTTACATAGAAACGTGAATTAATTCTACCAATACAATATAGTCCCATTTGAATTAGAGTAAGGTCAAAAGCAAGGATGACTTTCAAAAACTAGCATTTGGACAAAATGAAATAAAAATAAGCTTGAAGCTCCTCCGTAGATTAGTTTGTTGAGGTTGCACCATGTTTTTTTTTGTAGCATCAGACATGTGTTCTATTCTCGACTTTGGTCAGAGAAGCTAAGAAACAGAAGATCTCTGAAACCCAAAAAAAGTTTAAGGAAAAAACACCCAAAGACAACTCAATCAAATTAATTGATCGATAATTAAAAAATGCCTAAGTTTAATTTAAGGAAATCGATTAATTAAAGGGAATTAATTGAGAAAAGTGAGAATACTCTAAAAAATCACATATTGAGTTTGAGATGATCTTAGCCACTAATGGGGTCTAATCATGGTTATTGGTTCACCAACGAGAGATTATAAGAGCAAGACGATGGGGATGGACAAGACACATCAAGTGAGTGGGTGAGCTAGGCAGATAAAATTTCCCAGAGAGTCGAGATTCAATTGGGAAGAGAATTCGAGCCAGAGATCAATAGTAGAGATTGAGTAGCAACAGGGTGATCCAATGAAGTTTTCCAGTGTCGGAACGAGTTAGTGAGAGGCTAAGTTATTCCATAAGAGGTTGCATAGGGGCTTGCTCAGAGACTCAAGGAGGCAGTTCGATTCAGTTGAAGAGAAGGTCGATTCAAGTGTCGGAGACTGGGGCCAAATAATCACTTCAAGAGGCAGCGACAAGTTGGACGTTTGATTCAGAGGAATATTGGGGGAGTGCATGTGAGGGATTGCGTAGAGGCCTCCGTAGGGGTATTCAAGTAGCCAGATCTTGTGGCCAGTGTATTGCAGGATTTCTTGTGGAGAAGACAAAAATTCCCTCAATAATTTTTCCACTAATTTTTTAGGAGAGGATTGTCAGTTTGACATCCATATGTTTGTACTCAGATTTTGCTGCTGAAGAATAATAGTAAAACCCTCATTTGTTGCATTGGTTTTCCCACATTGGGTTTTTCCAGGAATATTTTTCCAAAATAATGGTGTCAATTTTAATGTGTTCGCTCTATTTTCGCAGTACCAATTTTATTTCCATAATGTTTTTTATTGTGAAGAAATTGTAATGTCATTTATTTATTATTTTTTTGTAACAAAATAAACTGTAACATTTCAAAAAAATCAGTTAGAAGAATAAATTCCAGTTGCTACATTTCAAAAAAAAATTACACACCAAACAAATCAACATGGCAACAATCCATGTTGATAAAAAGATTTAATTGACCTACCCAAAGCCTATCGACTAGTTACTGTGACTATTAGATGCACACAACAACAAATTGTTTTTTCATCCCCTTGTTGGTTTGACTTACATCTAAACCTGCCACTTGTAACTGATAATTTGTGATTGATATAAAGGAAAAAGAAAAAGTAACTATATGAGACATGCTGCTAAGAGTATAATTTTGTAATGACCCATTTTGGTTCTTAAGCAAAAGGGTATTAGCGTGTATATGATGTATGCATATGATAGCTACATATGCATACATCACATGTTTTGCACTAGTATACTTATTGAATAATTATTCAAAATAACTAAATTATTTTAGGGAAGCCTAAAACTTCAACATCTCCAAAAGACACATAAAATATTTCATTATTATAAAGTTACTAAATAAAATTAACACTTTTAATCCCCTTAATGTAAATATTTACAAATATTTATTTTTAAATATACATTTTATATATATCTAACAATTGACAACTATTAATTTATTCTAAAAATTAAAAATTAAGGCTATGTATTAAGACTCATTTGTTAAATGTTATAATTCTAATAAAATAAATTAAAACTTAAAATTCATCCTCTGCTTTATATTAGCGTATAATGCCTTGAGGCAACACATAACAAGATGATGAATGAATCAAATTGGACAAGGGCAATTGAATAAGGTAGCAACCGTCTGAAGACAAGTATTTATCCATGCACAAAATAATAGAAAGGGGAAAAAATTTGGATGGAGGAAGAAAATTACCGAGGAAATTCCATGCCACTGATAAGAAAAAGTTTGAGCTCAGTTATTCTTGAAATTTTGGCCACGAGGGACCAAAGTACTTGAATTCGAAGTACTTTAGAGCTAGATACTAAAGGTGTGTCCAGTTTGGCAGGGTGGTTTTGGTCGTTTTGGTAACTTAGTGGGAGCAAAGGTTGCAACAGAGAAAATTTTCAGCCATAGAACACTAGAGAAATTGTCAAAAGCACCATCAGACAGAATTCCAAGTAAGTACTATCAAATGAATGATTAGATGTCAAATTCTCTGTTTAATCTAAATAACAAATTCTGTTAATAGAAATTTGGGTTTCTCTGAGTAGCAGTTCCATTAAATTTCCTAAATTGAGTATCTTACAATTTTATGCTAGTAAGAGTGGATTTTAGTCAAATTTTAATGATTAAATACAAATTCAACTGTTATTAAACTACTTAGCCAACAAAATAGCTCTGCAAAATTATGAAGTTAAACATTCTTTGGGTAGATAATTATGGGCTTCTAACAACAACACCCAAAGTGTAGCAGAAAATGTCCAAATGAGTCCCATCAATGACAACCTCCAATAGATCTGTCACTTTCAAGCTTGCAAGTTGAGTAGGAAGGGCATCTTCTTTTAGGGAGATGTGTGGGACATATCAACACATTCATGGAAGGATTCATGTTCTCTAGCTCTGGGGTTTTGATTGGTTTCTTTTGATCATCCATTGATTATGGAGTTGATATGGCTCATCTCCCAAATGGGCTTGTTCAAAATGAACATTGGGATGTCAAGGCCATTTTGGAGGGTTTGGGGGTGGAGATTTTGTAGGCCCTTGCAGCACTATGATTCCTAGCCATTGCATTCATTGTAGCTCTGGTACCCAATGTGAGATGGGTGTTAGTTGTTTTGGAATTGGAAGATAGGTGGGTGTGCAGACTTCAAAGTGTTTGGTTTATTCAATTTTCTTATAAATGTGAGTTTTTCACTACCTCATTATCTACCATGGGATCCCCTCCAAGGCCAGGTTGGCCAACAGTGGGCTCTCCCATGGTCTTTGCCTACTTTCCACCATCCAAATATGGTGAAGCATAATTAAGAGAGTGCCAATTTGCTAAGATTTCATGGAAGTACATTCAAGACCACTATTTATTTCTCCTTCGGGGTAGGATTCTTTGTGTGCTCCTTTGTTTGGGGATTGCAGCACTTTAGTTCACTTCTTTGGGATCTGGCAATGCTTGCAATTATTGGTCGGCCTTGTCCTCTCGAAGGTCAGGTTTAAGCGTGTTTTAAAGCATGAGTAGTTCTCTGTCTGCTTTTGATTCATGTGGCATAATGAGGTATGCCATCAACATTTTGCTAAGGGTGCTTTGTTAATCAAAGATGAACAGACATTAGATTCCTTAACATATGCAGACATTATTTCAATTTTAGTGACTCTATGGAAGAGGTTATGAATTCCATTGTATAAACAATTTCACCCTTTGATCTTCTGTTTTGTAAATAATTTTCTAAGTTACCAGGATACGGATATGTATATGAATATGGATCCAGATTCGCTAGTTTTTTAAAAATCCATGATCCAGATACGACAATAATACGTCAAGTAAAAAAAATACAATAATATTAATAATAGACACAAAATATATACTTCTTAATATATTTTTTACTATCAAAATGTTAAAATGCATACCTCAATTACTTCTCCATAACCTTTTTTTTGGTCTTAATCATTTAAAAAAATTATATTATGTTTTAAAATTATATTATGCACTAGTATAGAGTAAGACCTACAAATTGTTTAATAACTTTAAGAACCTTTTGCTAATAAAAGTCCAAACAATTTCAAAGATATAATGGCTATCATAATTTTATAAAATATATAAAGCTGAAATCATAAATTTGAAAAAGTGATTGAGGTATTCTCTACAATTCTAAAGTTTTGTAGCAAAATTCCTTTGCTCACGTACTCAAAGTTAGCATCCATGGGAATATAATCTATATGCATTATATTTGCATGTGAAAACAAATACTATAAGTAAAAATCAAATTTCGCATAGTTACACTCAATTTTTGTAAATAAAATTATATAATAATAATATATATTGATACATTTTTATATATATTAAAGCTAAATCATTTTCATTCATTTTGTGCTTTTACCATATATTCAAGTTCATCTTTAATTATCTCTTCAAATTAACAAATTGTTGTTTTTTAAGTTTGCATTCATAAAACAAACACATCATTAGTTTACGCCCACACACCTATATTTTAATAATTATATTAAGACAAAACTAAATTTAAAATTTTTATATATATATGAATTTGTATAAATTTTATATATCATTCTAAATTTTAAGTTAATTAATATAAAAATGAGAAGAAAAAAAATATATGTTAAAATTCCAATCTGAAGTCAAAACTAATTAAATAAAAATAATAATCAATATAATTTAAAAAATACATATAAGAGCACAAAAATGCCAATATTAGGGAGAATATAAAGTCTTCTGCTGTACCTCAGAGGTTACTCTATCAATGAATCACTAGGTTTTTGTCTGCTGTCGTTGGCTCTCCGCAGTGTCGAAGAAGAAAATAAAACTCTGCGGAACTATCTACTCTACATCTGCATGAGACCCAAATGTGATTCCCGCAGACACCACGAATGTCAACAAAGTAAAAACCGCATGGCAAAAAACTTAGAAACCCGGAAAAGTGAACATCCGTTTATAGCGAACAAAAATACGCCACGTGCCGGTTCTTGGACATATTTAGGCGGATCGGATCCGTAGATCCTGTACCCCAGAGGCCCGGATCCCGTAACTTATTAATTTTATGTAAATATAAGACAATTATTCAAAAATAAATAAAGATGGCCCTTTTTTATTTCATTGAAAACTACAAATAAGTTCACTTACAAAATATTTCCATAGAGAATTTCTCGTTTCTAATTTCTCGATGACAAAAATCTACAATTGAGTAGACTTATGTGCTTGCAAGTGGTATCCTTTGTATTCTTGTAGATAGCATGTGTGCGTGACTAGATTATACTTCAAATACATACATAGAGTACAGGAGCTCCTCACGTAAATGAAGAATTTATGTACAATTAATTGTGTACAAATTGAAAGACCAATTGCTGTGTTCCTGATCTGATTTCCTTTTCATTACCTGAAGATCTCTATTTTGAGTAGTAATACAAGAAGTGCAGGTATAGAATCTGGGTTAACAGAAATTCCAGAAGCTACAAATTTTTTATTGTCAAAAGGCTTCTCACTGCCAAATGCCAAGATATGAGCTGCAAATCTGGTAATGCAATAGAAGCATAGAAGGTACAGATTATGTCTAATGCAGGTCTTCATTATCCATAAGCATTTGAGGGGCCACTATATTACATATATCTCACATTATCCTGTTTAGTTGTCAAAAATAAAATTAACCTCTGCTTTTTACAATATCACATATTCTATCTTCATCTTGAAAATGTTTGCAGCTAGACGCCACATAAGTTATAACTAACGTTTTGCACTACAACATTAAAAGCCTAAGTTGAAACTTAAGCTTCCTTACTGGTTTGCGGCAAAATGATTGAAAATTGTCTCCAACGTCGACTGACCAATGCTATATTCCGCAATACCAGCTATTACTCTGAAGCCAATTATTGTGAAGTCAATTAAAATAAGGAAACTATAAAAAGTTTACTACCTAGAAATTAGAATAAATAACCACATTTTATTTGAGTTTTTGAAGCAAACCTGTTCATTTCCAAATGACCAAATATGTCTGCAAGAGATGCCCCTTCTCGATAAGGTAGCTGCATCAAAGTAACATACAAAATAGCAGATACAATAAGAAATTACTGAAAGAATTCCACTTGATACCATCCTTAATTCAGCAGAAAGGGAATCAAATAAAATAACTTAGATGAAGTTAAGGATCAATAAAATTTAGTTTCATGAGAGCAGAAGCAAAAGAAAAACAGGGCATCAACTACAATGGGGAATGAACTCGATATCTTTTCCACCTTTTGGCCTGAAAGTTAAACTAAGCGGAGATGAACAAAACAAAAGAAAAACGACTAGCAAATACAGGAGGGCTTACACTCCAGAAAGCACACATCTACATGATATATTCATGGCCATCTTATAAGTAGCACATGCATGTCTCACGTTGACCATAAAAAGTATCATTTTGTGAGGAAAAAAAAATAGTTCGTTTTAAAGGGATAGGCATCTTCTACCGTTGCACAAAAGCTACCATAGTCAATGCAGCAGATGCAGTCACTGACAGATCTGGATAACTATGCAGCTCATGATGTTGCAAATGTATACTGACAGCAAGGTTGCACATTTTATCCTGCAATCACAATAAAGTAAAGACACCTCTTTTTTCAACCTTTTCAAGCAATTGATTCCTTTACTATTAATATTTCTTTACCAAAAATGTGGGCTGTCGAGGAGCCTCCAATAGCCTTGAGGACATAAAAGACCCAAAATGCAACTTAGGACCCAATATTGCAATCACTTGAAACTGGAAGGAGTCGAATGAAACCTATAGGGAAAGTGCCAATATCACCTTGTACAGTCCCTTTCACTTCAAGCTAGTGCTTAGTAGACTCAGGGAGACATCTCTAGTGATCTCAAGTAAAACAGAATATTCAAGTGTACCGAAGAAAAGACTTCAAATGAGCAATATGTACTTGCTGAAATCCCACAAGGGAACAAGATGCTAAATTATCACTTATTCGTAAAAGCAACAATTGTGCTTCTTACAGTGTATCATGTCTCTTATTAGGCCGATTTGTGGCAGTTCCATCTACCATATAAGTGGGAAATCCTCCATAAATATTATCGAATGGCTATTCTTTAGACAAGCCACCATTCATCAAGTTGGACTTGGCAACAGCCACTGTGTTGTCTATCTTCAGTGCCCTGTTGCTTCCTAGGCAACTGTTGTTACTACCATTTACCCAACTGCCACCCCACCGTCATTTCCAAGCCACCAATCTTTCATTCTATCCACAATTTATCCTACCCTCCACCCTATAGCTATACCTAATCATCGTCTCTTGCTATCTGCTATCTCCTGTGCTGAAAATTGTAGCTGCGGTCAGTATTTTCATTGTCAAAGTCAAAGGAAAAATATATTGTTCTCTAGCCTTCCAAGTTGACCTCAACTTGACAGGTCGGCCACACCATTTGAAGGGGTTTCACCCAAGGTCAAAACCCACTTGTTGTGACTCCTATATATTGACATTCGTTGGACCCCATTTGATCATCATCATCATCACATCATTTGACCTGTTCCACAAGGAGAATCTGCTCACACGTGCGAAGAAGATCTGTTTGACCAGCAAGTTGACTTCTCTGTTCTATGCGTTGACCAAAGTTGACTTGATCATTCTGCTGCTGTTTGACCGAACTCTTGACTGAGGTTGGAGGCCGAACTATTCTGGAATTATTGACAATCTGTTGACAGAATTTAAGAAGTTGTTCTGGGCATTGACCAAACTCTTGACTGAGGTAAAAGATGGAGGTTTGACCGAAGTTTAACTGTGGAGTTGCAGACCAAATTTCAGCCTTTTGACCAGCTGACTGCAGGCCAAAATTTGGCTCTTTGACCAGACACAGACTTGTGAGCAGATCATTGATTCTCTCTCGCTTTTTGACTCAGTTTGACTTGGGATTTAATGTGGTGAATGGTTGACCTTTGACTGGAATATTCTGATGTATAGTTTGGATGAATTGCTCTCTCTCTCATAAGGAAAGATTACCGGGTTTCCCCCTTGGGATTTGTCCCAATAAATTTTAGTGTCTTTTGTTTTATTGTTTTTACTGTGATCTCTATTGCTCTAAAGAAGTTAATGGTTGAAATTTTCAAAGTGTAACTGCTTAATGATTGGAATGCTCTAAAGAAGCCAAAATTGTATCATTGGAAGTAGTTATCTGGGAAAAAATTGTTCTCATCTTGTCTGCTACTAGAAAATCAACATGGTATCAGAGCCTATGGTAAAGAAAAGAGCATGAGATCACTCTTGAAGAGACCCTACCCTACATTTGAAGAAGATTGATCATCTACACATGAGGCAGCCCTGAAGATAGTGTCATTTCTGTTTGCCCCAGAAGCCCTAATACATTTCAAAATTGAGCTCTGTCCTTAAGGTTGAGCTATCTGACCAAAAGCCTCAGGAAAATGTTCAGAATAGACTCAGATAGTCTGAAAATCTGAGAAAATTACATGGAGGCTAAAGTCTTATGATTCCTCAGACCAGGTCTCAGTAAGGCCGAAATTCTTGTTGAACATCATTTGAGATTTCGAGGCCAAAATTACCTCTGTTCTAGCAGCACCCAAAATCTCAGAGCTTATGGGCCAAGTAGTCTCAGGACTATGGTTGGGACAAAATCTCCATATAAGCAAGAAATCCAGCAAAGCCAAAATACATAAAAAGGACCTTGAAGACCATCAATAGTTCACAAGTCTCTTATTGTCACAAGTGATAAAAGTCCGAAATATTGAACCAGAGCGAAAGTCTAAAGTCATCCCAGAAAGCTACAAGGATAGAGGCTGTGTAATTTCAGAGGAGCGCGAATTACCAATCTCCATGAAGCTTAAAGTCTTAATCTCATTTTTTTTTGTAGAAGCCAAATTCTCAAATTGATTCAGAAGTAAGTCTGATGTTAGCTTAAAAGATCCTTGTTCTATACATAATAAAAGGTTATGAAACCTAGACAAGGAGCCAATCTAAGGTTCCTTTCAAGAAGGCAGCTCGAAGAAATTTAAAGAGACCTTTGTACTAAAGAGATCCAAGTTGCAATAAGATCTGAAGTCTGACATGTGAGGTATGTATTGTCATAAATTCTGAAGTCTCAGTGATATTTTTTTTAGCTCTGCCTTGACATGATCTGTAGAAGATTCCTATCTCGTGAAGATTGAAGGAACTCACTAGATCAGTAAGAAACCCTCGAGAACAGACATCCATACTTAGATGATTTGATATGGCAATGATATTAAAATATGATGATGTTGTATTATGACATGTTGAGTAAGAGATGCTCAGTTCTTTTTTGAAAACAAAGTAAAAGGGATCACTGTCACAGAATTCCGTTCAAGTGAAGAGAGGCTGAGTCCCTCTTCAAGGTTAAAAGTACAGGTCAGAGAAGGAGGAGTCCGAAATGTATTAAAGTTTTCTGACATTTGTTTTCACTTTGGTAAAGGAACTAAAGAGGTTTCTAGTTCAAAAGCTTAAGTATGAAGGTTAATGCAGTGTTGTTAAAATCGCGATATTATCGCTTTATCGCGATGTTTTCCCGAAGCCGATATTATAGCGAGTAATACTCGCGTTTTTTTTTATAAGCGATTTTTTCCCAATTTATCGCCGAGGGTCGGGGCAGCGTGGTTTTACAAGGGATGCTAAATGTTTGAAATGCAATTTTTTTTGAATGAAACAAATAATTTTTGAGTGGGGCAGCTTAATGATCAAATCTAAGCCCTAGTATTGATATGTTAAATTCTTAAAGTAAAAGGATGTTTGACATTCTCCTTAATCTTCATTTTCATCATTTTACTTAATTTTTAACATTACCATGAAATGACTCAGGATGTTTGAGAGTGGTTCCGGCCCCATTGGATTTCATATGGAGAAAGTAGAATTTTAGATTTCATTCAAAATCCAGCAGACTTATCAGTTTATCAGGATTTCAGGATTGGGAGATTGTAATGTTTCCAGGTAACACCACCTGCCCAAGCTACCCCTGCCACCAGTAGAGGATGTGGTCTACCTCCTATAGCTCCTACTTCTAGTTCTTCAGCTTCTAGAGCACATCAGACTCCACTGCCAACTCCACCAGCACCAACATCTACATCTAGAGGGAAAGGGAACGTTGTGGCGTTTTCTTGCAAGAGGGGCGGAGGAAATCAATAGGATTAGACTTCAGTTATTTTCTTCATTTTATTGTATATGAAATTATGACCTGATGAGATACATTATTATATTTTTTGTTGATATTTTGAGGCTGAGTTGGACTCAGGAATCAGGACTTACTATTCAGGACATGATTCAATGTTATGTATGATTTTAGCACTAAAAATGATATTAAACATCTTATATATTAGTTCTTTTATCATATTTATGTGTCAATGTATTTATTTTATGTTGTAGATGGTTTAAATATTAAAAAAATTGAAAAAAAATGAATATTTTTGTACCAAAGGATTTTTTCCCGATTATTTCCCGATAATTACGATTTTTTCCGATTTTTTCCTCGCGCCAATATTATCCCGATAACAATTAATGCAACATTGGGTTAATGTGTCCTAGAACCTCTAGAATGTGAGATGCATTATATAAGACAGTCATGTATACATCTATTCATGACTGATATGATATGAAAAATGCAAAGTCTGGATGTTGAGGTTACAAAGGTTAAGCAGCATCAACATTTGTTGTCATAAACTCTGTTGCACATCAAAGGAAAGAATGTTTTTGGATTGGAAGTGATTTTCTCTTATGGCTACTGAAACTGAAGAACTGATGCCACAATTAAATTGATTTACAGTGATGAATCAGTCATGGGACTATAGACCTACAAGAAAACCAGTGAAGCCAATGCTTAAGAGGTATGTACTATCTATGATATTTATTTGAAAGATTCCTGGATCTCAATATTCCTTTGTTAAGGAATTCTGTTCGTGAAGACCAAAGTTGAGGTCCGTAAAATCTGTGAGTACAGTATATCTTGAAAATTGAAATGAGACCATAAGGTATTCTTGTGGAAACCTTTAAAGGGGACAGGTATGAAGAAGTCTCTTCATGAATAGTCTTCAAGGAAATGTTGTGATACGAAAGTTGTATAACAAGAGGAAATAACATCATTACAATTCGAGCTGTAACAAAGGATATTCAGAAAATGATGTCTATATTATGATTGTTGGATGATCAGTCTTGAAAGAAGGAAATCACTATCATAACACAATTTGATGAAGGAATCTTGATTACAATGAGGCCGATTCCCTTTTCAAGATCAATGTCACGTACAGATCTGGCATCATCCCATCATAACAGACCAGGGTATTGGATGGACGTGCTGTTGCCAAAGATTCTTACTTTTTAAAGATTTGATGACATGTGCTGCTGTGGAAGACCTTGCATTCACTGATGATAAGGGTACTTGAATTTATTCCTTGCAAACTGAAATGAAGACCTAATTTTTGTTTCTATAATGAAAAAGCAAGAATTACCTGGACCAAGGACGATCAGTTGATGAATTGGTGATGAGTTCCATGACTAGTGTAAAGTACACTACAAATCTAGGGTTTTGACATTTGAATATGAAATTGAAAATAAAAAATTTGAAGACCCTTGTGTAAGCAACAAGGCTGGGATAAGTAAAACAATATGGTTTATGGACCAAAACCTAGGAGCAATTGCTTTGGCTCAAAGAAGAAACCCTAGCTCCAGCTGCTGGAATTTCTAAGTCTATCCGTTAGAAATTCTTCCTGTACTACCTGATTTATTTCTTCCTACTTGTCTAGTTACTTAACAAGTTATTTACCATGTAAATACTGAAAATAAATACAAGTATAGTATCAACACATACAGATCATCAACTGAAAGAAACAAGCACACAAGTGACATTGTTGTTTTTAGACTAATGTCCCCGGAAAAACCCAATGCGAGAAAACTAGTGCAGCTATTCAGAGGGTTTTATTATTATGCAGTTTTCAGAATACAACCAGGGTGCCAGAAATGGCTCACCCAACAGAGAATGCCCTCGTCAATAGTATCTCTCAGTCGGAGACAAATATTCCAACTAAATTACCGAATGAACGATCCCACAGCAACAATGTAGCTTCCACTACACTGCGTCACTCTGATAGGGACTGCGTCACCCTATCCAGCTCTCCAGCTCCAATTTGTCCCACGAAAATCTCCCAGCGCTGCCTCTAGGGCCTGCATCAGCCTCTTTGGCCCAGCATCAGCCTATCTGGCCCAGCATCGGCCTCTCGAGGCTCTGCGTCAACCTCTGGAGCCTGTGTCTCACGCGCTGGCCCTCTCTGGCTTTGCGTGGCTTCTGGCTACCTCTACGTAACCTCTAGCTGGCTTTGCATCAACCTCTCCCGGCTTCTGCGTTGATCCTTCGATACTAACTATGCCTCTCTCCTATGTATTCACTACCCCTCAGCTACAACTTAGATCACTTCACTCAATTTCCTCAACAAACCCTGCCCCATAAAATCGAGTTCTTGATTTCTCTCGGTGTGTTCTCCAACTAACCCTCAAGTCTCCTCTTATACTTTTCTCGTTGGCCCGTAACAAACGAGATTAAATCTCTAATCAATGGCTAAGATTAGATTTGGCTTGATCCATGACTTTTGGACCATTCTAATCCAGTTTTATATTAATTCACATTAATATTTTATTTTTCCTAAGTTTAGACTTAGGAACTCCATTAAAAATATTAATTATTTTAATATCTCCCAAACTAGTTAGATTCTTCCCAAACCATTTCTGGGTTTTGGAGATCTCATGTGCATTAGCCTCTCCACCAATTTTCAAGGATAGAGCACATCTGATGCTACCCCAAATCAACACTCCCTCGTAGAAAGCATTGTGCTCTAGTAATAATCCTCATTGAGTATCACCCTGATCATCCAGCATCAGTCCCTATACTAAAGCTAGGCCTCCCCGCCTAACATCCTTTGCACTGCTGCATCATGTACTACTACCCATGGCCCTGCCACTGCCACTGTTACATCCGTACAGCAACTCCCTCTGCATTCGTGTTGTTGCCCATGGCCCTGCCATTGCCATTGTTGCATCTGCACTGCATCCCCTCTCATCATGTTGCATCGTGCTGCCCATAGCACTGCCACTACTAACTACTGCACTGCAACTCAATTACTGAGAAGAAAGTAACTGATCCTCCCAATTCTGACATCTCTGTTAGACTAGAAACACTCCCGATGCTGAAGCTCCCTCTGTCGCTGACAAGTGCTCCCTCTACTGACCTTTGCGCTACTGCAACAACTCCATGCATCTCGCACTGCTACCTCACATTGTCCCGAGACTCATGCATTATAGCACCCTTTGTCGCTCCATCTGCATCCATCTCTACCGACATCTACCAGTCCTGCAACTCCTCTTCGGGGCTCCCGTAGCAAGGTATAATCCAAGAGGCTATGTACCTCGAGGATCCTACCCCTTGTTGCCTATAGTCCGTCTGACTAAAGCTCGATGTCTCCCCAATTCCTCTCAATTGGCACATGAGCACTCATGGCACAGTCGTCATCTGTCTCCACTTCTTTCTCCACCCTCGCTAGCGCTGCCTTGGTCTCAAAAGCCTCTCCCTTGCTCTTCTTCCTCGGACACTGGTTCGCATAGTGACCCAGTTCCCCACAGTGGAAGCATTTGACCTTGGAGAGGTCCTTCTTTTGTTTTTGTTGCTTTCCCACAGATGCTAGGGTAGCATCCTCCTCTTCCTCCTCCTTGATTTTGACCCCTTGTCGTTGCTTCCTGCCTTGGTCAGCCATCTGATCTCTTCTTGACGAAGAGTCACCCATAGTTCCTCCCAATCCGGAAGGCTCAACCTGCCCAGTAAGCTCTCGACGAGTACCTCCCAATCCTCTGAGACTGTGTTTAATGCGGTCCTCACCAACATCTCATCCGTCGTGGCCCCTATGGAAGTTAGCTAGTCTCGGATCTCTGTCAATCGCTCGAGGAACATATCTACTTCTCTCCCCTTTGCATCTAGTATGATCGCAGCTGATTTTCTAGAAGCATCTTCCTTTGCACGGAAGTATGTTGATAAAACTTCTTCAAGGAATCCCACATCTCATTTGTCATGCCCTTCTCGGCAATATGTGGCACCACACGATCCTTGACCCCATCAAGAATGATGCATGTAGCCCTGGCCATTACCTCCTCGTACTTCTCCTTTTCAGTTGGGTCAACTGGGATCACATTCGTTTTCAAGGCGAAGTGTTTGATGAGATAGATGTCTAGAATGGACAAGATCCTGGCTTTCCAGACTACGAAGTTCGAAGCTAGGTCCAGTCTACCTTGATCTCTTAGCCCATTCACCGCCATTTCGTTGCTCCTCTTTCGACTCTTTTGAGTCTCTCAACTTCCCGTCTGGAAGTTCTCGGTTTGACTCCCTCTGAGCCTCTATTTCCTTCTTGGAAACCCCTCAGCTAATGTCGAGATGCCCCACTCTGACCATTTGTGCAACTGCAACACTGATCCAAATTTCTTGGCTAGAAATCCTTGGCAGCAACTCCCTCCTCTTTGGTCTTGCCCCATTAGGTATTGTTCTGACCACAGTACCCCACCAGCTTCACTCCGCAACTTATCCATAGCCTCCTATGCCCCAGCAATCTGAGGTTAGAGCCTCTAAGCTCTGTGCAATCTCGGGACCAGCATAGTCTGCATCTCCTGGCCACAACATCGACCCTTCCTAACTGAGGAAGATGACTGGGCACTGCGTAGGTCATGTCTGCTCCTCTCTGCCTCAATGTTGATCCTCCTCCTGGCACGAATTGATGATGTAGGCTCTCTGCGTCACGCCTTCCTTGCTGCTTTCTGCTAGGAACAGCTTTTGTCACTCGGGACAGTTGTTTCTGCTGTTGTTGCTCTGCTCGGTTGATGCCTTTAGTTATCCTGTGATCTGCAACCTCGCTGTAATACCATGTTGGAATTTCTAAGTCTATCTGTTAGAAACTCTTCCAGTACTATCTGATTTATTTCTTCCTACTTGTTCAGTTACTTAACAAGTTATTTACCATGTAAATACTGAAAATAAATACAAGTACAATATCAACACATACAAATCATCAACTGAAAGAAACAAGCACGTGATATTGTTGTTTTTGGACTAATGTCCCCGAAAAAACCCAATGCGGGAAAACCGGTGCAACTATTCTGAAGGTTTTATTATTATGCAGTTTTCATAATACAACCTGGGTACCAAAGATGGCTCACCCAACAAAGAATGCCCTCGGAAGTAGTACCTCTCAGTGGGAGACAGATATTTCGGCTAAATCACCGGATGAACGATCCCACAACAACAATGCAGCTTCTGCTGCTTTGCGTCACTCTGACAAGGACTGCGTCACCCTATTTAGCTTTCCAGCCCCAATCTGTCGCAAGAAAATATCCTAGCGCTGCCTCTAGGGCCTGTGTCAACCTCTCTAGCCCAACGTCAGCCTATCTGGCCTAGCGTCCACCTCTCAGGGCTCTATGTCAGCCTCTGGAGCCTCTGTGTCTCACAAGTTGGCCCTCTTTGGCTCTGCGCAGCTCTTGGTTGCCTTTATGTGGCCTCTAGCTAGCTCTGCGTCAACCTCTCCCAGCTTCAGCATTGATCCTCCCGGTACTAACTCTGCCTCTCTATTATGTATTCACTACCCCTCCGCTGCAACTCAGATCACTTCACTCAATTTCCTCGGCAAACCCTGCCCTAGAAAATTGAGTTCTTGATCTCTCTTGGTGTGTTCTTCAACTGACCCTCAAGCCTCCTCTTATACTTTTCTCGTAGGTCCAACAACGGCCGAAATTAAATCTCTAATCAACGGCTAAGATTAGATTTGGCTTGATCCATTACTTTTGGAACATTCTAAACCAGTTTTATCTTAATTCACATTAATATTTTATTTTTCTAAGTTTAGACTTAGGAACTCCATTAAAAATATTAATTATTTTAATATCTCCCAAATTGGTTAGATTCTGCCCAAATAATTTCTAGGCCTTGGAGATCTCATGTCCTTTAGCCTCTCCACCAATTTTCAAGGCTAGAGCACATCCGATGCCACCCCAAATCAACACCTGCAAGGAAGGAATGACATGATGATGATGATGATGATGATGATGATGATGTGGACGAGGTTGATTGGCAAGATGGATGTAAGAAGGCTATGATCAATAGGGAGCCGACATGTTCTCAAAAGATAAGTATTTTATAACTCTCTTTCTTGATTATTACTATTATTATTATTTTTACTATTAGTCTCTTGTCTTTGCATATCTTGCTTGGTTGTATTTGTTCTTCCATGGCTTCCTAGTAAGGACTAGAGGTACATGATGAACATTGTCAAGACTATGGCAGTAGATAAAGATTGGAAGTAAAAAGTAAATCTTGTGACAAGAAGACTATGTTGAGAGATATCGAATTGGATGAGCTCTAGACTCGGAGGGAGAAGAAAGATCAGCCAGATTGAAGCTTGTTTCAGTTGTGACTTACAAGATGAAGATTGCTAGAAGTACAAAGCAAAGAATTACTCAGTAAGAGGGAGAAGACTATGAAGTTAGACACCTTGTGCATGGTACTCTCGAATTGATGGCTATTCGATTCTACAATGAGTGATGCTGATCCGTTGTTGAAAATGAGCCCGTGATTTTGATTTCCGACTAAGGTTGAGGATCTCTTTGTCTAGCATAATAGGGAGCTGAAGTTTGTGAATTTGAGATGAAGGATTTGGGTCGAATGCATTATGAGAAGTTTGATGAAATCTTTGCAAGATCCTTCAAAAAACTTTGACATGATGGACTACAAGTCCTTGGACACTCACATGGCAAGAAAATTGTAGTTGTGAGACTCAAACTCAGATTTGGTTGATCCTACTATGTATGGCTCATTGAACTATCTGGTTAACAACAAACTTGATATTTGCCATGTTGTGAACACGTTGAGGCAATTCTTAGTTGAGCCCCTACATGTGCATTGGGTTGCAGTCAAACATATAACGAGATATCTATGTGGCACCATTGATTATGGTTTGTGATATGTTTTTAATGAAGAATTGCAACTGTATGGTTTTGTAGACACTAATTAAGCTAGATTCAAGCCTGTTGTGAAGCAATTTGGTTTCGAAAGTTGTTTGTTGGTTTGTTTGATCAAGTGTTGAAATCGACCGTGATGTATTGTGACAATCAAAGTCGTGTGAAGCTTTCGAGAATCTGCTTTTTCAGGACAGGTTGAAGCACATTGAGATCACATGTCACTATATCGAGGATGTTGTCCAAAGAAGAGTTGTGAGGCTCAAATGCATGCATATCAATATGCAGGTTGTTGATGTTTTGACAAAGCCACTATCCCGGATGAAGTTTGCTTGCTTCCGGGAGAAGCTTGGACTTGCTAAGAATTCCTCTTAGAGAAAGAGAGCATTGATTGTATAGCATCATGAATCTTCCTTGGGCTTGGTTGAGAAACCATGGTTTATGGTTGAGAAGATGGTTTTGGTTACTCCCTTGGGTCACTGAATTTGACTAAGAAACCATTATGGTTTGGGAAGTTGGTTCTGAGGCTTGGAGTGATCCCTTAGTTCATTATGTTTGACAGAGAGACCAGCTGGTTTGGTCGGGGACATTGATTTTGAGTACTCTCCCTTGGGTCATTGTATTTCATTGAGAGACCATTTGGTCATGGAGATTGGCTCTTTTGACATCGAGATCAAGATTCCAATGCTGCGAACATCGACATCGGGATAAAATCGGCAAGGCTATGAAAAACCAAAAAATCAGGAAAATCGGGAAAATATCGATAAAAACCAGCAAACATCAGCAAAATCAAGATACCATCAAAATATCTGTAAAAATCAACAAACATCGGCTAGGCCAAAAAAGTCATGATTTCAAGATAAAATCGGAATGTTATCCAGATGTTCACAACACTACAAGGTTCCCCCCTTGGGTTATGGACTAAGGGACTACATAGTTGGGGAGTTTGATATTGAGATAGGGATTCCTCCCTTAGGCCATTGGTTTTGACCAGGAGACCATTGGTGTGGTTAGAGAGTTTGATCTTATTACTTCCTTGAGTCATTGTGTTTGACTGAGAGACAAGGGGACTTGGTTGGCAAGTTTGTTTTTGAGCACTCTCTTGGGTCATTGTGCTTGACTAAGAGACCATTTCATATGGTTCGAAAGTTTGGCCTCATGAACAAATATTGATTGATCCCATGGTTTGTTGGGTTCTAACCTTGATGCATTGGTTTTGGGTTGTGGGATGACTTTGATGCTATGTTGCAGGAAACGTGGCATAGAGGTTTGTTTCCGTACGGAAACGGGTACGAAATGCGGAAATGCGTTTTGGTACGGCCATGAAACGCGTTTCTGAACGTACTACCACGTTTCCCGAAATGGAAACGTGGCCAGTACGGCCAGAAACGCGTTTCAGGGCCATACGACCCACATTTCCTCACTAACTTGTGTTTTCTTTTTTTTTTAGGGTATGTTAGTGACTTCTTGTTGCTTCTAGATGTGTGTCTAAAGCTATAAAAGTGAATTTTTGCCCTAGTGTTGATATGCAGTTCATTAGGAAGTATGAGGGATATGCAATTCATGGTAATGTTAAATTCTTAAAGTAAAAGTGATATTCTCCTTTATTTTTCATTTTCATCCTTTTACTTAAATTTTTAACATTACCATGAAATGACTCAGGATGTTTGAGAGTGGTTTTGCTCTCATTGGATTTCATATGAAGAAAGTAGAATTTTAGATCTCACTCAAAATCCAGTAGACTTATTTGTTTTTCAAGATTTCAGGATTGGGGGGACTGCAATGTGTCCATTGGATTTTATCATGTACTAGGGTATGGAACTTGTATTTAATCAAGAGAACCAAGCCCTCTATGTAGGGGAAACTCCCAATAATCAAGATCATGTAGGGTACTAGGGTACGAAACGTGTATTTAATCAAGAGCACTAAGGTTGTTCGACTATGTAGGAGGAGACTCCCAATACAACAGTGGTCTTTCTAAAGAATAGGATGTGGATGCAGAAAATCCTAATTTGGATCTCTCTCTCGCAGCCTTATAGTCTTTATTGTACTTGCAGCCTCATTTATTAATATAAATAAACGCTGATTTTGAGATTTGGATATATTATAAAGGTTGCTTTTGGATATTCCGATATTTTTATTTTCATTATGTGATCTTTCATGAGTAAATGTGATGTAAATTAAATCTTAATGTTTAAGTGTAATAAATTATAATGTATC